>CABFWB010001312.1:106881-120255 GCA_902151455.1 Timema bartmani
TTTTTTTTTGCATATGTGTGAGTGTGTTTATGTTTAGGAATAGAAAAAAAAGGAAATGAAAACCCCTTTGAATTGGTTCCTCTTCATTAGGCTCCAGCTGTACGGCTAATTTTGCTGATGTATTGGGTTCACTAATAACTAGCATTAAAAAAACAACGCCTTGGTATCATTCGAGTCGTAGCATTTTCCTGAACGAGTTCTGCCTCGAGACTTTATTTGTTCGTGTATAAATCAGTAAATTAATTATCTTAAAACCCTTGCGCGGAATGCACCATTACAATCACCATTTCGAGAACCGTCCAAGTCCATCCGTCATACATTTCGTATTTTTGTTTTTAAATTTTTATACCGCGTCTTACTACCCGTTCGGGTTATACGCGATTACGCTCACTAATGTGTAATGTAGGGTGATTGTGAGATGAAATGGAGGACCTACAGTTTAACGTGGGATCCGAACCACGGTGGAGGCCTGACATTCCACACATTCACAAGTTGTGATTAATACACGTCTTGTCAGAGTTGAAGGAAGGGTTTGGGCAATCAGATAAATATGTGCCGGTACCGAGGATTGAACCCCGGACCCTCAGCACAGAAGTATGACACCTTACCCCTAGACCACCAGGTCACCACCGCCTATATACTAATTACACTAATGTATTGGGGATTATGAAGGTTTAGTTTAGAGGAAGCGCACCTACATTTGCGTGGAGCGAGAGATAGTGGAAAACCATTTATAAAAAACCACCTTCTTCAGTACACCCGACCGAGATCCGACACCAATCGTCCAGTCCTTGGTAGTCTAGACCAACACGAGAGTAGCGCTTTCTCTATAGAAGAGGACGAAGATTTAATTGAAGAGGTAGCAAAGCACCCCTCAATTCTCGACATATCCTCGCCAGTGTATTGGGACCAACATGTGAGAGAGCTCTCAGAAATAGTTTCTCGATCAAGTTAGTATTTTTTATTAACACCATTCCAAAATAACAAAATAACACGGAACATTAAATAAAACATAAATTAAAAACTCTGATAGCTGAGGAACAATCTGTGCTGCACATAAAATTACCCACGACGCGGTCGCGGTCGCAGACGTGGGACGCAAGTCGTGCTGAGGGAATCCTACCGCGACCGTGTGGCCACCGAAACGGATACACCTCGTATTGAGGTCGCTAATTTAGAACAGTGTGTGGACAGAGAATAAACAGGCGACTTTGTTTACTTTCTCGTACAGAGAAAGTATTATTTTTATCTTATTAAGTCAAAAACCAAAAGGTTGTTTTGATGTGATTTATATCCATCCATTGCTGGGCATGCATTCAACCCTACGGCTGGTTAGTGCTACCTGAACTATCTGGCATGTATCTCATGTTCTAGGGGTGTTCAGAAAGTTTTCCTGGCTCCCCGGCATCTTCCAAACTCAGTTTTTTTGAGCGAGTGCCAAAGAACCTTTCAATTTGGTCGGGAAAGATATTTTCACATACCTTCCACGTTTCTTTTACACGCCACAATCGACATGGAACCGACTGCTTTGCTTTCATTCCGTAGGAAGTTGTGCTACGGGTTTTTTATTGCCCTAGAAAAATCCCTCGACCTCAACTGGGTTTTGAATTCTGACTGTCTGTCTCTACCTGGAGCAACAGCTACAACACTTTGATTTATACTTAATATTTAGAGGTCACAGCGGCCATATCGAAAAAGACAAGCTGGTGGGTAATTTTTTATTTTTTTATTCTAGGCCTTAAATTAAGGGTAGTTTACTGATGAGTGATCTTTGAAAATTAGAAATTGTTTGACTGAAAAAATAACACTATATGGTGTTTTTTTGGGGGATGGGGTGAGAGGTTGGTTAAGGGTACCTTGTTTATGACTAATTTTTTAAAAAATAAGATTTTTGAAATATGCCTTTAATATTTTGGGTTCAAAATGGGTGTCTGGGTATTTTTTTTAGCACGCTAATGGTTTTAGGGATAAGGAAGGTTATATTTAGATGTTGTGTACCTGCATTTGCATCTATGTTCGTTTTTCTATACAAAACATAATTTGAACCTAGTTTACTGATAGCTGTTTCTTGTTTATTTGTTTACAAACTATTATCTACTAGACCATGTAAGAAAGTACATACTGTCGTGTCGTGCTATCCTATCTACAAATTTAACGTTTTAAAACAAGTTCTTTGGTTTACCTTCTCTTACTACCCATCCGAGTACGGCACCTATTTAAGTAACACCGATTGAGTAGGGGTTGGAAAGGCTTAATTTAGAGGAAATTTACACACATTTGCGTAGAAAGAGCTTGGGAAACCATTTAGAAAATAACCTCCGTTCACCAAACATGGATCCACCTTCCCTGTCAGTGGAAAGTCAGAATATATGAGCTTGACGTTTAGTCCGCTTGACTGTAAGCAAAGCTCTCAAATGTTTGAATCCTCAAATTTTAAAATATATTTGAAGATTCTATGAAATATCGGATTAAAGATCAAATAAATAAAATTTATATTTATTCAAAATTTTGGAATTTGAATTTGTTTGAGAGCTCTGATACTGTTTAATGGTGGTTCCCCCTTAACTTTACTATAGTAAATATCAACGACAAGACCCAAGACCAGTAATTTAAAACTTAACTCAATGTGTGAATGTTATAATGATTGCATTTTATCATCAATTTTTTTTATTAATATTTTATTAATATTAATATTTTAAATTAGTCTACCTCGGTGGCCCAGGGGTGTATGCTCGCCTTAAGACGTCATATTAGTGGGTTCAGATAGTGATGGGCACAATCGAGTAATTCTAAGAATCGAGTAATTACTCGATTCTCTTTAAAAAGAATCGAGTAATCGAGTAAAATTACTCGAGTAATTTTTAGCAAATCATCTACTCGAATCGTCCCGTGGCAATCGGTTGGACAACATTACTCGGGAGTCTTGCAATGGAATTCGATACTAATAACAAGTCCATAATCTCTTCCTGTAATGGGCAGTCGACACTGACCTCCACCCCCTTATTTTCAGTTTTCACGTTGCATGCAGTCAATATGAAAGTAGGGTTTTAAGAAGTGTCTCACAAAAAAAAAAGTTTCTTGCTCTTTTTAATAAAATAAACTTTTCTTTATAAGTTCATGTTAAAGAAATTAATAATAATTGTACCTTTTTAAAAGTGAAAACAATTGGTTTTTTTTTGTATCTTACTCTAATTAGTTTCTATTTATAAATAATCATATTTTACTAAGGAAAAATTAAAATAATTAAGAAAGACAATATCTAGTTTCGTCAATGCGATTGTGGAAATAAGACTGCCGAGGTGCCGAGTAAAAAGAATCGAGTAACTTTCATCGAGTACTTTTGAAAAAAATCGGAAATGTGATACGCTTAGCTAGTAGCATACTTTTCGATTGTGTACCTTACATCTGCGAGTAATTTGTATTGAGAATGCATGTGCAACATTTAAACCATAAAGGGTCATTTTTGCGTGGCAGCGGAAACTGTTGATGAAAAATGAGCTCTAAGGGAATATACCTTTTAAATGGAAATAGCATGGTAAACAGTCTAGCCAATAAGGTCGATTCTTACTTATCTGGTAAGAAAAGAGAAAATAAAAGAATAACACGGTCCGAGTAAAGTTACTCGAGTAATCCCGCAAGAATCGAGTACTCCCGATTACACAACACAATCGAGTTACTCGATTATTTTTACTCGATTGTGCCCATCACTAGGTTCAGACCTAGCTGGGATACACGAATTTTTTTGAATGACAAAAATCCATAGCACAACTTCCTTAGGAGTGGTTTCATGTCAATTGTGGCTTGTTTGATAGGTTAGAATACATTTTCCAACCAAATTGGAAGGTCATTTTACTCTTGCTCATAAAAGTTCTCGTATGCTGATAAAATAAGTACGTTCAAAAGGTACACGTTAAATATCTCAAATAAATCATTTAATTTTTTAAAATTATTTGGTAACATTCCTATTTCCTCTTATGTTCATACTTTTTTCCAAGATTTTGATTAGATAGTAAATTGAAGATTAGTATTAGAGATTTGGATTTGTAAAATAGTGGATACCGACCATCTTTAATATTAAATTTAGTGAACTCACTAGCAGATGATATTAAAAATTGTCTATTTAAATGAAGGCTTAAACTCCTATTAAGCTAATCTAAGTTTATGATAATCTTTAATCTTCTTAACGGATTAAAATGATTTAATATCTTGTCTATCTTAGGAACGTGAATAAATAAAAGCTTACATATTTGTTTTCTAACTCATTAATTACAATATTCAAAATAAAGGACAACAATAGGGCATACATTAAAATAATTCTCTCAACAAAATTTCTTGGTTATGTAACAGGGTTTTAACTGCTATTTTTGAAAGCTTACTTTAAGTTTAAACATTGCTTAAAGTATGTTTATAAGAAATCTCAATTGAAAAATCGGGGCTTTTTATAAACCTATCTCATTATTGGCGCTGGATGTAGATTAAATTGTTATTGATAAAAATACTTCTATTTCATAAGGAGTAAACTTTACAATACTTTACTCCATTACTAGAATACTTTCTAAATTACTTTCCAATACTTTCATGTACGTCTTTCGCCAAGGAAAAAAAACCCCAATAATATGTAAAAAAAAAAATTCGCCAGATTAAATAAGGAAATTTAAATAAAATGAATATAAAAATTGTTTTACACAATCCAACTTTTAATATTAAGAGCCTTATCTGAGAAATAAATATATGAAGGTAGAGTGTGTGGATCAAAAGTAAGTGATAGGCCATGTAGGATGTGGCTAAATGTTGTAGACAAATGTGTGAAAAATAGAAACATTAAGAGTTGTAATAATAAAAGAGCATGCATTACTCGGTGTATGGATGGTGTTGGAGTGAAGGAAGTATGCAAGGATAGGGAAGTGTGGAGAAAGTTAGTGAGGATGGATAAGTACGAAGTTTTTTTTAGCTATATGCACAGTTTCTTGCCTACCTGTAAGGGAATGGAGTGATTAGATATGTATGTATGTGTGCATGAATGTATGCATGTATCTGAGAGCTAGACATATTATTTTATCATGTTTCAACTATTCATGCACCATGATATGTGATCTGCAGCTGTCAATTTTAGTTATATAATAGTAATACAACCTATACAATGTTTTTAATAAAAGAGTAAAATGTTATCAATGTTGACAGACAAAAAAAAAGTTAGTTTTTCCCTTAAAGACTTTTCCTATGAAAATCGTACTTTACAATATTTTATTAAATACAAAATTTCATTTTATTAAAGAGTCATATTTATAAAAAAGAATAATTTTATTCTGAATATTTTTTTAAATTTCATTTAAAACAACATTTTTATTTTATTCAAATCACATTTTACTGAAGGTATCATTTTAATAACTTCCAACTTTTCTTTGTTTTAAATTTATAAAAACATTGTTTTATTCAAAATTATTTAGTTTAATATATATATATATAAAAGTTAATTCGCTTCAGCCGGTTTATGTTCTCTGTTCATCTAAGGACGTAATCGTGCATGCTTTGCGTGTAATTAACTATGATCAAAATTTTAATAATTAGAGGTAGCTCTATGGCTGGATGAGTCGATATAGCCGTACTTCTATTTGCTTAGCTAGTTGTTAAGTCCTAAACTTATATAATTTAAGAATTTTGGAAAGTGCATGTCTAAAATTCAAGCCCCCCACCCCCCACCCGTCTTTCTATCCCCTCTCCCGAGATCTCATGAATAGAAATCCTTATTTTCAGGTGAAATGGAATCAGGTGATTCGGTTATCGCTAATAAGCCTTAGATTGAGTTAAATTCTTATAAAAACAATAATAATAATAATAATAATATTAAATTTTATCCTCTTAAATGAAAACAAAATAAGAGGTTTTCTACGGACTGTTTTTTTTTTGTGGCCTTTCCCACAAGCTTACCAAACCATATAGAAATAAAAACCTCTCGTTTCAAAATCCCCCCCCCCCTGCCCCCACCTCACCACTCCCGCCTCCTCAATCTGTTCTGGTTGTTTTGGGTTGTAACGAATGCAGTGAACGTGAGGCGATTTTCTTTTTATGTCTTTCATTTCCCTCAATCCCCTTATTTTGAACTTTTATACACGCTGGGTAAGTAACCCACCCCCCTCTTTGGAGGGGAAGAGGGGGGGGGGTTAAAAAAAACACCCCCATTCATCTAGTCATTTATTTAAAACCAGTTTATGTTTTAAAATATACTCAATGAAGTGACGTTCGCTATAAGGGAGTAATAAATAGAGCGTATTTCTCTACAGTCAAATCTCAAAAACGTTGATTACACTTTTTAGAAGTATTATGGCATACAAAATGATAGATAAAAGGCACTTCGTCATAAAAAAATTGTGATGTGAATAAAAGGGTGTGTGTTTTAATTTTATGTTTTAAATAGACGGTTGAACGCAAGAGTTATTTAGCGACTAGATCTAGCGTCTGAAGATAAAGAAGGTAGTTTGAATAAAAAGTACCCGGCTGGTATTCATACTATGACCTCCCCGTCATGGACGACCAAATAATATGATAATATATTACATTAGACCGCTTGACAACCGCTGCATGTAGGGAAGTGCCTAGAATTATATTACGAGTTAATTTACTCACATTTATGTTGATCAATCTGTGGATATAATGTTATGTATAATGTAGATGTTTGTGTATATCTCCATTCATACTTTTTTTTAAATTAATTTTCATAAAATAAATAACACTTTTTTGGGGGTTGTTATTGTGGTGGTATTATTACATTATCCTTTTTATTTGCAAACAGATGAGAGCTTTCCTCATATTTAGAGCAGGAATTGTTTTCAAACTACATGTGGTTTTCATGATAATTTTTATGTTACATAATGAAAACGTCACAGATTTTATAAAAATATATATTTACTTCATAAAAGATAGTTTAAGTATATTATTTAAGTGCAATTACCTTAAAAAAAATTTCATTCACGAATTTAATGACAGCAAAAGCTTCTAAGAGCTTATCCAAATGTAACCAATAAGTTGTTTACATCAATCCCCAGTACGTTATTGTATATCTAGTTGAAATCTCACTAGTTAATTATTTCTAGTGGTTAATTTTTCGGTGTTCAAGAGGGATATAACCCAAAACCAGCCAAGTAGACGCTTTATCTACTACTTGAATAATATATAAAGCTATCTTCTTCAAATTTATCGCTTTAAACTGTATCTATTCAAAGATTGTTAGTACAACTCGTCTAAATTATTCATGTGATGTTTTGCCCATAACTAATCTAAAATTATATTCTGAAAATTGAAAAAGACACCTGGACACGGGAATCGAACCCAGGACCTTGTCGATTCCTGTGTCCAGGTGTCATTTTTCAATTTTCAGAAGATGATATCTAGATGGAGAATTCCTCACTAAAAAGCATAAATAATAGCTTCGGCTATTTGATTCATATTCTAAAATGAGTTCTTTGTTCACAAATAAAACAAAGAACATCTTACTTTTAGGGTAACAATTTATAATATATAATATATATTATATTTTTTGTACACGCGACCACGTTTGAAAAATTAGAAACCAGATCTTCCCTTCATTGGCAAACCGGGTAAGACAAGATTGATGCCTTTGTTCTTGTTTCGACCAAGACTCGTAATATTATGTTATAAATCATGATATCAAATTTTCAACAGTTACTGCACGAAATGCCAGGCCTATTGTTTCCGTTCCTATGGAAGCAGCTTAGTGTTTTATTTTTAGTTTCATATTTAAATCTCACTTATATATAGCCTAAATGTTTTGTTTATAACTATTCTGATACTTCCATGCAATGTTTCTCCAGGAGATAAATTTTAAAAAACATGTATTTCGTGACTAACTAATATACCGTTTCCCCCAGTTTATTTGTGCAGTAATTTTGAAACATGGACACATTTAATTGTACCCCATACAGTGATCCTGAGAACCAAACTTGAGTTGTAGTCACTTGACAAATAATTCGTAAAGATGTACAGGGATAGCAATACACAGGTGGCTGAGCCTTGTTTCAATGACCTTGAAACCCAACTAAGGTTTGCTGAGACCAGATGCGATTCCTTAAAGCAGCAGCTTGTTTATATGAAGACGCTTTACAACGGAGTCACCTTGGACACATCTGCATGTACAGACTCTTCGCTGTACGCAGAGGTGGACGGTATTAAAAGAAAGAATAAAAGAACCAGAAGCAACGCTTCATCGGGAAGGACTGGTGGAAGAAGCCAGTTTAATCATGAACATCCCCATCCGACCTTTGGTACGAAAAATAATGTATGTAGTGACAACACGATAAATGTGAACGTAACACCCAAAAAAACATCGAGACCTTCTACCAAGTCATTTAGAAACAATAAGCCTGAATCAAAATTTCATAGAGAAATATCCAGCAATCATCTTCCTGAAGAAACAATCTCAAAGGAACTTGAAGATGGTTTCATTGACTGTACAATCGAAGATGCTAGCGAAAGAGAGAGCGCAAAGAAGAAAAGTAATGCCCCCAAAGTGGCTTCTGGGGCGATGCCATTTCAAGTAGATCCGACAAAACCTTTTATGTCTCTAAAAGGGACAGACAGCAAGGAGTTTATTTCGTCTTCTACAAGGAAAAACGTTGATGATAAGATTTCTGGAATAATGAACAAAAATTCTCCTTCCCAACTTATAAATAAAATAATATCTGGTCTCTCTGAGAATATTAATGTGTCTTCAGAAAATCTTTATCTTCACAATGAAATACCACGTGATAAAGAAAACGTTACAAACGAATCCGAAATAGGTATTTCAGCATATAAGCCTACAAGTAAAACCTCACCAAATTTAAATTCAAATGACATAGGAAAAGAAGAAATTTTATCAAGTATTTTTTTACCTTCAAATCATTCCAATAAGAGTAAATATAAACATATAAATAAAAAAGTTACATCTTTCTCTGGTAAAAACAGTGAATCTGGTTCGGACAGTACTGTTAAAATTACTTTAGACATAAAAACTTTCAAGAACGAAGATAATACTAAACTAAAGCCCAATAAACATAAGTCATTGAAGCAAGACAATCATTCTGACTCCACAAAAAAGAGTTTTACTGTTGATAAAGATAGGGGTGATAGGATACCTAAAAGGGATTTGCATAGCAATGGCATGAAATTTCCTATTACGAAAATTCCTGAAAAAAGCACACGGCCTACCAACAGATATATCCCGGCAAATTTACCCAGCTCTAAGTTGAAGACAATTGAAGAAATGACTTCATCTGGCACGAACTCTAAGCGAAGGAAGAATAAAGCAGCCAAAACAATTAAGAAAAATCATTCACAAAACAGTTTAGATATCAAAAATATCGAACAAACTATACCTGAACCCTTGGCTTATGAGGAATGTAAAAGTTTTAACGAGGAAGAATCCTTTGAAGTCTGGAGACGCAGGGACGTTGTTGAGTTGTATAACAACTCTTCAACAAAAATGGGTCGAAATACTAAAAACTCTAAAAAGACGATAGATTATAGTTGTGAAAATTATTCTCCTCCAAAAAAAACTCGGAACCCTTCTATAAAAACACATTTAGTAGCAGAAAAGAGTAGTCCTGGTAAAACTAATAACGATTTTCATAAAACCAAGAAAACTCCACTCTCACGATTTAAAGTACGGGAGGAAGTGGATAATGCCCCATCGTTCAATGAAAAGTCATCTAAGACTGGGGAAAATTCAAAAACAAATAAATTCAGCAACACATCAGAGCTCGAATGTCAAATGAGTTCCAGTTGCCCTTCACATCAACATAACTGTTGTAACCACCAACATCAGGTGAATCCAAATAATATTAGAAATCAAAACAACTTAAATTTCAGAGGCATCCCTTTCGTAGTTGGTCAGTCTACATCTCCAACTCACAACTTAGGACTTAACATTCAGCAAGTTTTGTCCATCATTAAGACCCGTAAACCCCAATCGGCTTTCAATACACCCAGAAAACATACCAACGTTGCTAATGATTCAGAAACGGTGAAATTACGCAAACCAAGGACTCCCGTCAAGATATACTGTAACCAATCTAGACCAGCATCGCCCTTGGAAGATTTGGATGTAAAAAATAACAAAAGATACTTGGAGGGCGTCTCGGAACAAGCTGTAAGCAATAACATGTATTCAAAAGGGCAAACAAAAGAAGGATTATTGGAGCCAAAGTCGTCATCGACTTCTTGCCAAGCTGACCAAAGTGCACACGCTGATGTTAGCCCTCACATGCCCAAAGACGTGCCCAACAATCCTAGAAAAACTTTGAAAAGTGGGAAACAGCGCCTTATGCGAGCTAAGACCAGCATGTCTTCCGGTAGAGAGATTGACTATCAGGGTCTCTTCTCAAATCTTTTAAACAGCGGTGAACAATTATCGTTCCTCAGAAATAGATACGCGATGATGTACCCAAATTTTTATCAAAACACTGGTGTGAACCAAACTGAATATAATATGGGTGGGTTTGGGCACGGCATGGGGCAGTCACCAGTGAATGCGAGCACTGGTAACTCAGGGGATTGGCTCGGCGCTAATTCCTGTATGCAAACTCGGGGCCTGAAGGAAGTCCTGAGGAACCTCCACGCAGAGTTCTCCAAGCTACATCAGAGAAGTGAAGAGATGAAGGCGGCGGGGATCACGAGGGAAACTCTGGAGGAAGGCTCTGATAAACTCAAGGAGGTGGAGTTGCTGGAGGGGGAGCTCCAGGCCAAAGAAGACGAGATAAACGTGGTGATGTACCTGTTCCAAGAGATGACGTCATTGAAAGGACAGGTTCACGACCTGAAGACGAAAGGGTTCGGATCGGTGACGCCTTCCGGATCACGAAGACCTGTCAGCACGAGAGTCACGAGAACCGAGAGCGTAGAGCCTCCACCGGCTACTGCGTCTGTTCGGCTAACCAAACTTCTGCGGACCATTCAAAAGTTTCAAACTAAACTAAAACAGGATACACAGTAGCCGTAGTAAAATTGTGGAAATTAACAACAAATTTATGCTTTTATGAACCTGATTCACAATCATTTATTCATAACTAACTCAATAATCTATTCACTGACAAATATATCTTAAATTAACTGTTTGCGTCTTAGCCTAGCTTTGAAATGTAAAATGCACTACTCAAAAGTATACATTCTTGCTTTTGGATGTGTTTAATAGGATTTTATGTGAAAATTGTATTTTGCGAAACATATATTGTTTATTTTCAGGATAATGGTTGTATATTTGAGACTAATTCTTTAACATCGCACTTAGTTTATGAACAAAAACAACACATACCTCCTCTGAGGGTACCTAGGTGTCTAGGTCAGGGGTCAGCAACAACTGGTAGATCACAATCGACCTGTCAATCTCATGAACATTCTCATTCGATCACGTAAGAAAACTACAGCGTCATAAACATTCGATCATTGAGTGTTTTAAACTTATAAATATATAACCTACAGTCAAATAATATTCGAGAGTAAACTAAACTAACTTGGCTGGTCATAATAGGCTATGTTCTAAGAAATTTAAGTAGTTAAAATATTAAAATGTACATGTAGATAGGTAAGGACAAACGTATTTGAGAAAATATTGAATCAAAGGACTAAATATAAGATATATAAACTAGAGAGAGAAAAGATAGAGATGGCTAATTGCAGGACCTTTGATTTGTTTATAAATACATTGAGTCCGAAAAAGTGTTCCGGCCCCTGCTATAGGGTGTTGCCATCAACAGGTATGTGTTCAAATTCCTGCGGGTGTAATTAAGTTGATTTCTCACATTGCTATTCTAATTGTGTTTTTTTCTTCTTCTCTTCATCCAAATATTTATTCACTCACCTCAAAATTCACTTTTCTCATCCCGTGTTCATGAGTGTAAGCTACGGAGAGCCAGGCCTGATAATAGGATGTGAAGAACCAAAATAATGAATTCATTGTAATTTTGTTCTGAGAGACGTAAGATAAAAGTTTATGATCTCTTTTCATTAATTGGTACTGGCCCCGTGGTGTAGTGGTCAGTGTAACTGACTACGAGTCTAGGGGTCCTGGGTTCGACTCCCAACTGGACCCTTGGGTATTTTCCAGGAAAGGGAACTACCCAAATGGTCACCAGGGTTTGGTTTGTTAGGTTTAAGTTAAGTTTAAGTGTTTATACTGGTTCCACACTTTTATATTACTATCACCCTCATACTCACTATCACAATCATACTCATTAACACCATAATATTACTATCGCCCTCATACTCACTATCACCCTCATACTCACTATCACCCTCATACTCACTATCACCCTCATACCCCCATCATCCCCTCATCTCATCAGCACATGGAGAGAGCCTCGAAGGAAAGGATATAAGATTAGTACTTTAGTACTCGTTAATCTTTCCACTACTGGGCTACGATTGCTGTAGCCTAGACGCGCAATATTTATAATCTCTTTTTGTTGCTTTTGTGAAAATATGAGGCACTAAAATTATTGATTCGTGATTAAGTTAGTAACTCTTCACCTTTCGAGTTGGGTGGGATGCTATTCAATTTGTTCATTTGGTGGATAAGACAAGTTTTTTAAAAATGTGTTTACACTTTTAGGGACTTGCCTACCTGTGTTGATTACCTCTGTCACATGTTTTTATGTGTTTACGTTTTATTTGGCGAGTTTTAAAGATATAATATTGAAACAAAATGGCATTATTAAATAACTCTAAAATGATTCGTACTACACTGTCAGAAAATTATTTTTTTAATTTTTAATTATTTATTTTGAAAAGATTAAAAAAAACCTTTTACAACTTAAGCGATTTGGTGTATTCATAAAAATGGCCAGTAGGAAACTTTCTACTAAGATGTGATTTTTAAAAAAGTCCTTGAAAGCACTTGTCTATTGTAGGAAACGAGACAAAGTCAAATTTTTAAAATGCAACTCAATGTTGTCCAGGCTAAGGCAGCAAAGTGAAGTTGTAAACTCGTCATCGGAAGAGGGGAATTATCAGAGTATATAGAAGAGTATTCCCAAGGTGTAATATACATTCTCCTCCCTTTCGTTTTATTTCGTACATTTGCGTACAAGTGCGATAGTTCTTA
Organism: Timema bartmani; assembly: GCA_902151455.1. Classification (NCBI taxonomy): domain Eukaryota; kingdom Metazoa; phylum Arthropoda; class Insecta; order Phasmatodea; family Timematidae; genus Timema; species Timema bartmani. Next base: position 119,975 of record CABFWB010001312.1, read on the forward strand.
TCGTGGTTAAGTACGTTAGGCTAAGACACAGGTAATTGCTACAAAAATTAGCTTTTAATTCACCAACTAGGCAACCTGGTTGGTAATGTATTAAAAAAAAATTTAGCAAAGTACAACAAACGCGAGATATGTAAACTTTTGTATGAATATGCTTCTAGATTAAAATATGTTTGTGTGAATATGTTTGTGTATATGTTTGTGTGTGTATGTTTGTGTATATGTTTGTGTGTGTATGTTTGTGTATATGTTTGTGTGAGTATGTTTGTGTATATGTTTGTGTG
>CABFWB010001312.1:129515-142889 GCA_902151455.1 Timema bartmani
ACAGGGACTAGCTGTATATTGAATGTTGTTACTGGTAGGCCTATTAACTGACCCTACAAGTGACACCTTCACTCCATTAATCACAGGGACTAGCTGTATATTGAATGTTGTTATTGGTAGGCCTATTAACTGACCCTACAAGTGACACCTTCACTCCATTAATCACAGGGACTAGCTGTATATTGAATGTTATTATTAGTGTCGTTCATACCTCTGTCACTTTCATAGTTGTCAGAGCTATAAGTGACAAGTCAATGAAAGTGACAACTTGCTTCAGCCGATACAATAATTATATAGCTCATTGTAAACACTATATCTGACCAGAGATGGATCTGGGCAGATTCTAGATCTAAACATTACTATATAATAATTTGAACTATGCACCAACAACCTTGCGAGTAAAAAGTTGAAGATAAATTAAGTCTGAGGGTATTATTATTATTATTATTATTATTATTATTACTATAATAATATTTGTTAGACTGCCAATGTGCTTTGTCGTCCTCCTCCTACTTCTGCTCCCAGAATTTTCTTCATCAAGTCATCTAATCTCCACTTTTCCTAAACATTTCCTTCTTTGACATAGTAAAGAAGATTGTTCCTCCTAAGTATGTGTCCAATCCAGTTTGCTTTGTAGCAAAGAATCACATACAAAATGGCTCCCTTCTCACCCACTCCTCTTAGAACTTCTTCATTCGTGACCCTGTCTGCTCACCTGATCTTCTCAAGTCTTCTCCAACACAACATTTCAAAGCTCTCCCAAGTATTTCTTTTCTATCTTCCTGAGAGTCCAAGTTTCTGCTCCATATCTAAGGGTACGCAAAAAAAAAAAGTTGGATACCACGCCCTTATACCATGTGACCACCATTACAGGTTACTTTTCTACTTAATAAAAGTGCTGTACACCACTGCGTGAGGAGCTATCACGTGACAAATAAAACAATTCATGTTCAACCTGTATACTTGTTATATAAGGCCGGTGTGGAGGAGTCTTTGCCGGTGTTTTTTTTGTCATTGTGTCACCCGTAAAGAATTTAATGAACGGTGCATCATAACTTTATCGTAGAACAATGGCTGTCATACCATCACGGGAGAATTTTTTGACGTGCTGGTTTTTTATCTTGTGGACACGGCGCCGAACAGGAAGTTGTGGGTGGAAGGGGGCGTGCTTGTAAAGGGGGGGGGGGATATGATTTATATCCGTTTACATACTCCGTATACGTACTGTTTGTAGTCTATAAGAAGAGATTGACTCCACAGTAGCATATTGCTCTATCCACAGACTCTTTATCCGTAATGTCCGTAAGGAGAGATTGACTCCACAGTAGCATAATGCTCTATCCATAGAATCTTGATACGTAATGTACGTAGTCCTTAAATCCAAAGTATTAGCTTTCTTTGTCCGCAGAGTCCGTAGCGGTAAGGTCCGTAGACTGTAATCACTTGTCTGTGGAACATAATATAACCTATAGGCCTAGTCATGTGTTTTATATTCTTGTTTATTGGACAGTACCAACAAAATAATTAGGTAGCATGAAATGTAGAGAAATATATGATACAGCGATGAGTAACAGTACATGAAAGAAGTGAATTGCCTTGGTACAGCTACAACCAAAAGTTCAGAATGAGACAGACATAATCGTTGCTAGATAATAGGACGCGCAATGTTGACTTAGTTAATCTTTTTAGCAACTGACTCAATTAAAACACTTTTATTTATTCCAAATAGATTTCAAATTGTATTAATATTTAACGAATCGTGGTTAAAAGTCAACTTGAGGGCATAAGTCTTATTTTGAGGGAGTATTGTCAGCTTAAGGTGGGGGTTGTAGGGAACTCGAGTGAAGTCCAGTGGGTTTTTTTTTCTTTCAGTTTTTATAGCAAAATATTTTTTGGACATATTAAATAAAAATATTGTTCCAGTATAAACTTAGAGTTTTATTTTCTTCACATGTTGATATCAAGATATGTTGTTGAATATCTCTCACGAGCATAGCGCAATTAAATGACAAACTTTTTAAATTAAGAGAAAAAGTTGTCATTAAATTAAAGGTCACCCTTGACCTAATATCCAACAACTGTTGAAGTCATCATGTGAAGAAAACTAATCCCTATGTCTGTACCGAATAATTATTTGATTTATTTTGACCAAAAAATATGTTTTGACACAAAAACCGCAAAAAAAATAAAAAAACACGACCTTTTTTTGCATCCACTACACCCCCACCTTAAGAGTATCAAATTTTTGTGAATCCCTGTCTTTGATAAAGCTGTTAATTAACTTATATTAAGGCTTTTCATCAAAACGTCAAATATTTATATTTCAAATAAGCTACAGTAGCCCCATGGCTTCTTTGGTGCTGACTGACAGCTGGTGGCTTTGAAAAGATACCAGACCAAATTATGTATCCCTACGCCGAACCATATGATTTGCAAAAAACATGTGTTTAGCAGCTGTCACTTCTGACAATCAACATTTAGGTATATACCTAAATGTTGACTGTCAGCTGTCAGCTGTGAACTGTCAGTCAGCACCAAAGAAGCCATTCGGCTACTGTGCGTATTTTATATCTGCTAGTAATGAGCTATAACTTCAGTTTTAGTCCTTCATGAAACATTAAGTTGAATTCATAATAATTAATTTAGTTACTAACAGCTCAGCGAACACTACTAATACCGGGCGTCAAAAGATTCTTGGTTTAGTTTACATTTGGAGTCTTATAACTGGCCTTGGGTGTTTTTTTATTTATTTAGCATCGCGTCTTACTACCCGTCCAGGCCGTTCAGCTAAAATAATGGGATAGGGCTAAGATGAGTAGGCATTAGAATAGATCTACCCGAATTTGCATGAAGGGAGTGTGGAAAAACCAGTTATAAAAACAATTTTCACTACACCCAGCCGGGATTTGACTCTTGACCTTTCCGATCCCAGGTAAAACTTGTATTTAGGGATAGTACATCCCGTTTATAGATATTATTATTATTACAGAATAAACAATTAAAAACTAATATCTCTATTAAAAGTTCAAGCAGTTTGTTTAAAAGCTTATGCACTCTTCAACGTTTTAATGATCCCGTTTATTATTTTGTGGTATAATTTTGTTTTAACGTTTCCATACAATCATGTGTTCTCTCCATAATCATTTCTACTAATGGGAAAAACTTATTCGAGCAGTGTTTTATAGTTGACCTGCTTAGCACGAACTTTCTTCGATAAAACTAGTTTGTATTTTATTTCATTTCCTTAATATACACCAATATTCATCCGCCGTTGACTTGTTATGCATGTACATTTCTATCAAAAGCAGGGGTGGCAGCTCGGTTGAAGGGTAGGAGAGGTTAGTCTGGAATTGAAATCACAAACATTTCCAATTAGAAGTATAATTTAGTTGCAAATGAGTTAAATCTTTCCTCATATATTTGAAATTGTATAGTCTTTTAGGAGGTAAGGGGTGTTAGGAAATAATATCGTATCTCTCTTTGTTCGTCATGTATATTTAGTTTGGTGGGGGAGTCTGAGTGGGGTGGGGGGTGCGTAGGTTGAAATATCCAATTAATTTTAAATGTCAAATATATGTAATAGTTATTTGACAGTTAAGTTTATATATTTGGATGAAAGTTTTAGTTTGACAGTTGAAGTTTAATTTGATATTTCAACCTTTTGTTTCTCCCTCCTTCGCACACCCCCGATCCTTCCCCCCGAACCAATATAATATTTAAATATTATATATAATATATATAACTAGTTTTAATTTTGCGAGATGGATTTCAAACAGTTTTTGTGGTTTAAGGCAGTGTTACACTGTCACGTTTATTTTATACAACAAATATGATGCGACGTTGATAATTCATCAAAGAGCTTTTATAAAATAATATATTTTACGAAACATTTTATAAAAGATTGGCAAAAGTATCCAGCTTTGCTTTGCTTCAGACCGACAGAAAAAAAACTCTTTATTTTATTGCTTGCGAGCAAGTTTTTAATCAATTTAAAAAAATTAAATCAAAATAATTGTGTAATTCTTGCTTCTAGGTGCAGATGTTCGTGTACAGGTGCTACTTATTTTTAAATTTTAGACCTCTGCGTGTGGTAGATATCGTGCAATTCTCATTACAGACAAACAGACAGACAGACAATCTCTTTATTTTATAAGTATAAGATTTACCTTATTCTCTAGGATTTTAGCAAAGAAAATGGCTACATCTGAAAGTTCCAAAGCGGTTACAAATGTAATAGTTCAATATGAAGAATCAAACTCCACACGTGGTTTATGGCTTAGGGTGTATTTTTAAAATTTTAACTAATGGAACAGCTTTGATAGTCAAATTGTTAAAAGTTTAATGGTTCGTTAATAAAGTTTTTGACATGATTGGCATCCATTTGTATTGTACAAACTTTGAAGAAAATATGATCTAATGCAGAGTTTTTCAACCGGTGCACCGTGGAACATTGGTGTACCATGTCATATGGGTGTGCCGTGGAACATTGGTGTGTCGTGGCAAATGGATGTACAGTGGAACATTGATGTGCCGTGGAACATTTGTGTGTTGTGGCACATGGGCGTGTCGTGGACTTTCGTGTGCTGTGGTACATTGGTTTGTCGTTGCAAATGGGTGTACAGTGGAACATTGATGTACAGTGGAACATTGATGTACAGTGGAAAATTGATGTGTCGTAAGCACATGGGTGTACCGTGGAAAATTTGTGTGTCATGGCACATGGGTGTGCCGTGTCATATTGATGTGCCACGAAAGGTCACCAAGTGTGTCGCGGGAGGAAGTTTGAGGTTGGATCAGAAAGAAAAGATAAATTTTATTTTTGAGGAATAGGATTTGAATCTTTTTAAATCTATGATTAATAATATTCTCTAAAAATAACACAATTATTATAATTCTAGTTATTGAACTTACAAACGTAATCTTGATACTCGTTATTTTGACGATACAATCATTTCTTAAAACAACCTAATGGTGTGTCTTGACAATTTTAGTGTATTTTTCAGTGGTCCGTGAGTTGAAATAAAGGGTTTAAAATCACTGATATAATATAATTACACACAACTTTTTTTTTAATGATATTATTTATAAAATAAATATTTTCTTTTTGTGAAATAAATATGACAGTGTAATACTGCCTAAGTAATTTAATACATTGAGGATTATGTATGTGTGTGTGTATTTTTTACCACTTTCAATTAGGCTCTGGTAGAATTACAATGCAAATGAGAATACAAACTCGATACTAACCGCCGACCCCACAGCAATGTGATATTATTATGTTGGTGTACCGAGCATAAACCGTACTACATTATACTCTCAGTAATGCAGATTGGTAATTTAAGGGGGGGAGGGGGGACTCTTTTAATGTCATGTTATATTGACGTGTCGATATGATTATAATGTTTCTATCGGAATATTTGTGGCTTGTTTGAGTAGCGTATTTAAAAAATACCGGGCTAGGGGTGGAATTGGTGGGAAGAGGGTGGCAGTTGATCGGTTCGTTGGTGGTGGTTTTCGCCATCATTCTGATATCATCTGTCAGGTTTCGGGGGTTTGCCTACCCTTGTGGGACACGGCGAAATTGTTATTTCACATCGGGATCCGGTTTGAAAGCGATTATATTCTGAATTTTCTTTGTTTTTAGTATATTGGAGGCTTTTGTGACAATTTGGTTGGCTGCTTTGTTTTTGTGTCACAGATTTGTTTTTTATATTGTAAGTTATTATTTTATTTCATCCTTGACATATTTCTATTATTGTATTCTGATTGAAATATGGGCTTTGACACAACAAGTTACCGAAAGTGATATAATATAATATTCATATGGCAAGCAATTCAACTTGCAACTGTCATTTTTTATAGATAATATGAATACCACAGTAATATTAATAATAATAATAATAATAATAATAATAATAATAATAATAATAATAATAATAGAGTAAAATGTTTACAATGTTGGCTGAAAAAAAATTAGTAATTTATTAAAATTCCTCCCTAACGGAAGCCAACTATATCGCGATTTAATGGTCCATAGTAAATAAATATATTAAATATACTATATCTATTATACTATTTATAGTATATTTGGAGAGCAGTTATATCTATTTCTTAATTCTCAAAACATGTTCGCCTGATTTTGAATAAAGTTTATTTTTGAGAAATCATTTAGTGATTAAACCAATCAAGGGTTTTGTTCAACTTAAGATTAGTCAATAACCATACAAGAAAAACCACCTTCAGCACACCCGATTGGGATTCAAATCCCGATCTCCTAGTCATTGGCATCGACAATTCGACCGCCAAAACGGATCTTAGCCAAGGTTGAATTGCGGTGTAGTCTTGTAAGCCTTTATCTCTACGCAGCTGGCCATCTGAACCATAATCGGTTTCCTCTACCCAGCTGGCCATCTGAACCGTAGTCTGTTCCCTCTACGCAGCTGGCCATCTGAACCATAATCGGTTTCCTCTACCCAGCTGGCCATCTGAACCGTAGTCTGTTCCCTCTACCCAGCTGGCCATCTGAACCGTAATCTGTTCCCTCTACCTAGCTGGCCATCTGAACCGTAGTATATTCCCTCTACCTAGCTGGCCATCTGAACCGTAGTCTGTTCCCTCTACCTAGCTGGCCATCTGAACCGTAGTATGTTCCCTCTACCTAGCTGGCCATCTGAACTGTGGTATGTTCCCTCTACCTAGCTGGCCATCTGAACTGTGGTATGTTCCCTCTACCTAGCTGGCCATCTGAACTGTGGTATGTTCCCTCTACCTAGCTGGCCATCTGAACTGTGGTATGTTCCCTCTACCTAGCTGGCCATCTGAACTGTGGTATGTTCCCTCTACCTAGCTGGCCATCTGAACTGTGGTATGTTCCCTCTACCTAGCTGGCCATCTGAACTGTGGTATGTTCCCTCTACCTAGCTGGCCATCTGAACTGTGGTATGTTCCCTCTACCTAGCTGGCCATCTGAACTGTGGTATGTTCCCTCTACCTAGCTGGCCATCTGAACTGTGGTATGTTCCCTCTACCTAGCTGGCCATCTGAACTGTGGTATGTTCCCTCTACCTAGCTGGCCATCTGAACTGTGGTATGTTCCCTCTACCTAGCTGGCCATCTGAACTGTGGTATGTTCCCTCTACCTAGCTGGCCATCTGAACTGTGGTATGTTCCCTCTACCTAGCTGGCCATCTGAACTGTGGTATGTTCCCTCTACCTAGCTGGCCATCTGAACTGTGGTATGTTCCCTCTACCTAGCTGGCCATCTGAACTGTGGTATGTTCCCTCTACCTAGCTGGCCATCTGAACTGTGGTATGTTCCCTCTACCTAGCTGGCCATCTGAACTGTGGTATGTTCCCTCTACCTAGCTGGCCATCTGAACTGTGGTATGTTCCCTCTACCTAGCTGGCCATCTGAACTGTGGTATGTTCCCTCTACCTAGCTGGCCATCTGAACCGTGGTCTGTTCCCTCTACCCAGCTGGCCATCTGAACCGTAGTTGGTTTCCTCTACCTGCACGGTGATCACGGATCTCTATGACGCGTCACAGCTATGAAATGTCATCCGTAGCACGTCATATGGCTGAAATGCGAGCATCGATCTTTGTAATGGCGTCATATGATCGATGACGCCGCCTTCTTCCCGTCATTCATGTTATAACTTAAATTCGCACTCAGAGGGCCGTCTTAACCATCGTCATAGCAAATATATTTTATAAATAATTACATTTAGTGAGTGCTGTGGCTGTTCAAACTGAATAATTCATTAATTTTACGTTCATGCAATCGATAAGTAACAATAATAGTGCCTTATCAGTATGATTACCTAACGTATTAGTATTTATTTATCAGTTAAATAACTGAAGTGTAAATTTTGGCCCGTTTCAGCTGTGTAATATTATATCCTTTTATAAATAATTTATTCTAGTGAGTGTTATATTTGCTTAAACTCTTAAATATTTTGATTTACGTTTGTGTAAATGAAAAGTCAGAGTATTAGTGTTGTACTAATATAATAATTACTTAAATTATTTGTTTTTATTTACCATTAACTTGATGAAGTGTAATCATAACCTTGTAGCTAGACCTACAAACAATGGTTTTTCTTTTTAAGGTTATGCCGACCGTTTAAATTTAAAATATTTGGCTATGGGCATGTTTTCATAACTTAAACATTTTGTAGACCTAATTATGTTGCGGTTTTTTTTTATAGTTATTACAGAGAATTGTGTTTTTAAGGCTAGGAAAGACAGAGTAAAATATTTGGCTAGGGACATGTTTTACATATCTCACACGTTGTATGGATGTAATAATTTTGCAGGTTCTTACAACTTTATGTACTGGCATTTACGAGCAATTGTGAAAGATTTCTCTTTGGCTGTTTGTAAAACATCTCTTAGTGTGTGAGAAGAGTTAGGACTCTTTTTAGGCCTACATAGCAGCTGTCAGCAGTGTGGATCAAAATAATGGAATCATGAAAGAAAACAGTAAGTTGAACTATCTTTTAAAAAATCCTAGATAACATTTTAATTTGTATCCCGGGTTTAACTAGGCCTACACAATATTAGTAAAGTAGATATGAGTTTAACTGGACTTAGGCCTACACAATATTAGCTAATTATGTATGAGTTTAACTAGGCCTACACAATATTAGCTAATTATGTATGAGTTTAACATAGGCCTATACAAGATTAGCTAATTATGTATGAGTTTAACTAGGCCTACACAATATTAGTTAGCTATGTATGATTGCAGTTATTTTCAACTGACCCATACATATTGTCTCCCTAAGCGTAAGTACCTATATTATAGAGCCTGATTGACCGATCTGACACCTTAGCTCAGTCAGTACCATGTCTACTGAGCTAAGGGTCCCGGTTTCGATTCCTGATATGGTCGAAAAATGTATCATTGGTAAATGTGGGTTTACCCTTTCACAGTGATGAATTAATGGCAGGGGACTGGATGTTGTGCCTGTCCTAGTCTTAAGTTAGAATATAAGGCATGTGAAGCTACGACAGGCCTATCAAGCCGGTAATGGAAAATTTATGGCTTGAATAAAAAACTGACCCAGTTCACAGTAATGGATGTCAAAATAAAGCCTGACTGAAACTTTTAAACAATATTAAAAATTTATATTCATCTTATAGCAGATGTTTATTAAAAGATAAGATTTTAAAAGCATTGTTTTTATTTTAAAAATTTAAAGGATTTAATTCATTTTTGTTTTCCTTTAATAAAGATGAAATAGGTTATTGCCATGTTATAGTTATGGATATTTAATTTTTTCAGTTAACTGAGGCACAACTTAATGAAACCCATCCGCAATGCTACTGAAAATATCGCTGAAGGTCGATACTCAACTTAAACACAATTTATCATTGTCAAACAAGAAATTATACGGAGTGCCTCCTTGATGCCATAAAAAGTGAATGGATGTATTTATTTGAAAAAAATCCTCAAATTTTCTTATCAACAGCTGTTGGTGCTGTTTTGAACAACATTGTAGGGAAAATTATGGAGTACTGATCAATTCAAAACAATTTAATATCACACAAATTAAATATAATCAGCATTTTATTCTCATTCTTTCACAGTCCAAACAGTTTTAAATGCATCTATTTAAAGTAAAAACAAATGAAACAGTATTACCAATTTTCAACAACTACAAAGTTTTGACGAAAACTTTAATGATTGATATTTATGTAAATTTTCACTATAGGCCTACCGGTATATTCTTATTAAGGTGTATTACATACGCGGTTACGCACATAAAGTTTTACAAGTTAAATTTCCTGTTATTTTTTTGTGTACAATTTATAAGCTAATATGTCATATTATTCAATAGATTTTTTGTAAGATAATTAGTGCAAGCTGTGGTCAGCCTCAATCGGCAGTAAGAAACAATTCTTTGAACGAGTTTTTAAACAAAATTTTATGGAGAATTTTGTGGAAATATAATATCCTCGGCCAAATTAAGTTGTATTTAAGTATGAAACAATGTTTAATAGGTTAAGCTCATAGACTGTTGGCACTGAGTTTGAACATGTACTTGCCTTAGAATAAAATATGTTAATTAAATAAAACTTTTTCCAACGTGGTGTAATTTCTTAGTGTTAATAATATCTTAACAGACATGTCACAATGAACTTTGTAAAGTTAACGGTTAGAAATAATTTTGGCCCTTACTTAAGTGCATATATTGTGTGCTGTTGAGGAAAAGTTATGAACCAAACATAAATATTTTGGCGAGCAAAATTTAACATGTTTCAAACTTATGTGGGATAGATTATCTAAGTTTCTGGTTTTAATATATGTTACATATCAATTTATTTTATTGTTTTTCACTAAAGGTGCTACTTTAAATGTTTTCACTATAAGTTATTGGAATTAATTTTGTCTAAGACACTTATTGGAAAACTTAATACGATCAATTTTTCTTATTTAAAATATAGGCATTATTAAAATATCTACAATTTGATTTGAGTAATTCATTACAATACTTACAATTCATCAGGCTTAATTTTTAAATACCCATTAAAATGTAAATAATAGGTGGTACATTAGACTAATTCAAAATCTTACTAGCCCTTTAGTGGCATACTGGTTGGACAAGTTTAGTCATCCCTGATTTAGGGAATAAGTTAGGTACTATCACATTTTATTCATGCAATAAAACCAGTCACAGTGTGCATTTATAAAAACAGTCCTACTTTTACTTAAAAGTACTGCTATGATTAAAAGAGAAATTAGTTTAAATGTGTAGGTGAAGGTCACTTAAATAATAAAAAATAAATAAAAAATATAAAAAAATTGTACAATTCTTTAAATTTCTATATTCAGTGTCATAATTAGTTAATAATGTTAAGCAGGGCTGAAATAAAATTTTACAAACTGTACAAAACTAAATGTAAATTCTTGTAACTATTGTATTTTTATTATTTATTATTAAAAAAAGTTTATATGATTTTGATGTTGATGTTACAATTCACTATGAGCTATTTTCATATGATATTGTCCTGAACTATATATATTTTTATCTCCAACAATAATTATAAAAACAGAAATAACGCTAGAAAAAAAAAATTTTAAAAATCAAGGGAACATTAATAAAAATGGCATTATCAGCATAGGTCTCGTTTTATGTATCCAAACTAACATGAAAAGCATGTGCTATCATAAAAAATTCGTCACAACCACTTTATCAAATCAGGAATATTTAGACAAAATACCAACTGACAAGATAGGCACAGTTATATAGTTGAGGGTAGTTTCCTTAAACCACTATGTTTTCACTAATTTTAGTTGAATTGAAGAGAATCAACATCTCTTGTATCGTTAAAAACTATTTTCCACTATTCTCAAGCTGTGATCCAAACACAAAACAGCCATTTCAAGGCCTAAACCTGATTTCTGATTGATCTTCAACTGCATAACCTACAACTAGTTTTCTTGTGAATTTATTTAGGTGATTTTTAAAGAAAAAGTCAAAAACTTGCCTAGAAGTAGAATTGAAAAAATAACTCGGGCAAGAACGATAAAGTTTTTCCTGCTGGCTTTAGTCCATTCCCATAAGCTCTGGATAAAAGCCACACTCGTTAAGAGACTTTGGTTATTTACAATAACACAATAACACATGAATTATGCTATCTCCTCTCACTGATATGTCCGAGGCAATGACAGATTCTTGTGGACCTGTTACCTTCCCAGTGATGAGAGGGAAACCATGCAGGTCTAGTCCACAAGATACTCCCATTCCTTCTCACACTTATAATTGTAGTTAATTTGATAGATAATTGATAGGCTACATAGATGGATACAGATTATTGTGAATGCATTAAGAAAGTGATGATTAGGTCTACTAATATTTATCTTTGCCCATGCTTGAAGGAGGAAGTAAAGCAAATTGAATACACTATACAACCATACTTTTAATAGAAAACTTAATTTGATCTAGGCCTATTGTTAAATCATTAGCTATGAGCTTTTTTTTATGGTACTGTATCCATAACGTATATAGTTTTCATAACTATATAAGTAAAATATTTTATAATTACCCCTCATAAAATTTATCATATTCATTTTATTCTTTTTTATAATTTAGGGTCACTACCTTAACCAATATAAATACATCTTAGCGTTAATATAACCATATTTAACTATACACATTTATGATTTAAAATGAAAATATTAAGAATAAAGATTATTTACGTTAATCAAGTTCATTGCAACTCACATGGCGATGTTTTGGAACTCACGGTAAGATAATACGTTTTTTGATTGGTGTTCAACTACTTAATGGTGCTACCAACCCTATAATATACATAACTAAACCAGCTATCATGGTTGCCAACTCACTCTATTCACACACTATCGCCCATCATAGTTTACACGTCGTCATACGCGCCATAGCGGTTATGACATCCAGTTCCATGCTCGCAGCTATGACGTCGCGTCAGAAGATGGCCGTCATCCCTACGCCCGTCATGGCATATGACGCTCCAAATGAAAATTATCTTGATAGTTCTAAGCATTGAGTCCAAAATTTGCTAGTCCGGCCTGCTTTATTTGTTCAAATATGAAAGTCTTGTAAACTAGTCTAAAAATATAATCCAGTTTCTATGGCAGAGTAATTTAATTAGAAATATCTCCATTAAAAGGGAAAAAAATCATTTTCAATAAGATATACGAGGTTTTGGAAGCAACAAATAGTTACATAAGTGACGTGTTGTAGAATGTTTCCAGGGCCAATTGATTTAATTCATGTAAATTAATATAGTATAAATTAAATACATTCATACAATAAGAATAACATTAAAAGCAAAACTTGTGAACTTTATTAACACAAAAAATAAATTTATGTTAAAGGTTTAATACGATGGAATTCAATGCATAAAATTGCCACTATTTTTGAAAATGCTGATCAAATTCTGTTTCCAGGGCTATTTGATGACATATATATATATATGAGTTTAAAATTTCAAAACCGGTTATAAAATAGATAAATACACGCATAAACTTCTTCCTCCGTTCACAGTCGTCCATTTTGTTTTGTTTGATATGTACATCTATTTTTTTTTAGTTGGTACAATATTTTACCATCATAAAAAGAAACAATTACCTTATTATTAATCTTGTCTACAGTTTCATACCAAAAAAAGTTTCAATATAACTTTTTTTTTTATGTCTAGTTTGTACATCCATTCGCTTTCATTGGCTGTTAAAGGTATTACTACTATATCCTCTTTACCAGCACTTGAGTCATGAAATATTGGATGACAAAATAAGACCAACTCGTAATACTTTACAGTTCCCCTCCCCCTCCAAGACCCCCCCACTTTCACTTGCTCCTCACTATCACAGGAGCTATAAGAGGGTA
>CABFWB010001312.1:144231-157838 GCA_902151455.1 Timema bartmani
AAAAAAAAAAAAAAAAAAGGCACAGAATAAACCAATAATATTACACTCATGATGTTAAGGAACATTGGTTTATTTCAAATCAACATTGAACTAAAAAATAAGTTAATTGGTAGAGACCATCACGAATCATATAAATGTTCTATCTTATTATATAATCAATAGTTTTTTTTTTGTCATGAGTATTGCGGGATATCTACCGCACGTATGAGTAGCCTCCATGCATGAATGTGTGCACCTCAAAGCCGGAATGATTATAATATTGATAACATTTTTTGATTAGTTAAAAACCGTGTTAGAAGCAAATATGCCATGGGTAACGCAGGGGTTTAACCCTCTCCAGCCCGGTGTAGACATATGGCTACGTTATTTTATTTTTTATATTATTTTTTATCTTTAAGAAATACCAGTCCTTGATGTAGCCAAATAGCTAAATATCAAAACGAATTTTCAAATTATGTTAACAATTTTTTTTAAATTGAAGTTATAAAATAATATTTCTTCGAATATACCTTAGTTCGGTGGTTCTCAAACTTTTTTTCACCTACCACTCGTGTGTATTACTGATCAGTCACTTACTACTCGTGTGTATTACTGATCAGTCACATACCACTCGTGTGTATTACTGATCAGTCACTTACCACTCGTGTGTATTACTGATCAGTCACTTACTACTCGTGTGTATTACTGATCAGTCACATACCACTCGTGTGTATTACTGATCAGTCACTTACCACTCGTGTGTATTACTGATCAGTCACTTACTACTCGTGTGTATTACTGATCAGTCACNGCACTAATACCTCTCATTATGCTTCCCCTCCCAATGTGGATTGGGCACTAATACCTCTCATTATGCTTCCCCTCCCAATGTGGATTGGGCACTAATACCTCTCATTATGCTTCCCCTCCCAATGTGGATTGGGCACTAATACCTCTCATTATGCTTCCCCTCCCAATGTGGATTGGGCACTAATACCTCTCATTATGCTTCCCCTCCCAATGTGGATTGGGCACTAATACCTCTCATTATGCTTCCCCTCCCAATGTGGATTGGGCACTAATACCTCTCATTATGCTTCCCCTCCCAATGTGGATTGGGCACTAATACCTCTCATTATGCTTCCCCTCCCAATGTGGATTGGGCACTAATACCTCTCATTATGCTTCCCCTCCCAATGTGGATTGGGCACTAATACCTCTCATTATGCTTCCCCTCCCAATGTGGATTGGGCACTAATACCTCTCATTATGCTTCCCCTCCCAATGTGGATTGGGCACTAATACCTCTCATTATGCTTCCCCTCCCAATGTGGATTGGGCACTAATACCTCTCATTATGCTTCCCCTCCCAATGTGGATTGGGCACTAATACCTCTCATTATGCTTCCCCTCCCAATGTGGATTGGGCACTAATACCTCTCATTATGCTTCCCCTCCCAATGTGGATTGGGCACTAATACCTCTCATTATGCTTCCCCTCCCAATGTGGATTGGGCACTAATACCTCTCATTATGCTTCCCCTCCCAATGTGGATTGGGCACTAATACCTCTCATTATGCTTCCCCTCCCAATGTGGATTGGGCACTAATACCTCTCATTATGCTTCCCCTCCCAATGTGGATTGGGCACTAATACCTCTCATTATGCTTCCCCTCCCAATGTGGATTGGGCACTAATACCTCTCATTATGCTTCCCCTCCCAATGTGGATTGGGCACTAATACCTCTCATTATGCTTCCCCTCCCAATGTGGATTGGGCACTAATACCTCTCATTATGCTTCCCCTCCCAATGTGGATTGGGCACTAATACCTCTCATTATGCTTCCCCTCCCAATGTGGATTGGGCACTAATACCTCTCATTATGCTTCCCCTCCCAATGTGGATTGGGCACTAATACCTCTCATTATGCTTCCCCTCCCAATGTGGATTGGGCACTAATACCTCTCATTATGCTTCCCCTCCCAATGTGGATTGGGCACTAATACCTCTCATTATGCTTCCCCTCCCAATGTGGATTGGGCACTAATACCTCTCATTATGCTTCCCCTCCCAATGTGGATTGGGCACTAATACCTCTCATTATGCTTCCCCTCCCAATGTGGATTGGGCACTAATACCTCTCATTATGCTTCCCCTCCCAATGTGGATTGGGCACTAATACCTCTCATTATGCTTCCCCTCCCAATGTGGATTGGGCACTAATACCTCTCATTATGCTTCCCCTCCCAATGTGGATTGGGCACTAATACCTCTCATTATGCTTCCCCTCCCAATGTGGATTGGGCACTAATACCTCTCATTATGCTTCCCCTCCCAATGTGGATTGGGCACTAATACCTCTCATTATGCTTCCCCTCCCAATGTGGATTGGGCACTAATACCTCTCATTATGCTTCCCCTCCCAATGTGGATTGGGCACTAATACCTCTCATTATGCTTCCCCTCCCAATGTGGATTGGGCACTAATACCTCTCATTATGCTTCCCCTCCCAATGTGGATTGGGCACTAATACCTCTCATTATGCTTCCCCTCCCAATGTGGATTGGGCACTAATACCTCTCATTATGCTTCCCCTCCCAATGTGGATTGGGCACTAATACCTCTCATTATGCTTCCCCTCCCAATGTGGATTGGGCACTAATACCTCTCATTATGCTTCCCCTCCCAATGTGGATTGGGCACTAATACCTCTCATTATGCTTCCCCTCCCAATGTGGATTGGGCACTAATACCTCTCATTATGCTTCCCCTCCCAATGTGGATTGGGCACTAATACCTCTCATTATGCTTCCCCTCCCAATGTGGATTGGGCACTAATACCTCTCATTATGCTTCCCCTCCCAATGTGGATTGGGCACTAATACCTCTCATTATGCTTCCCCTCCCAATGTGGATTGGGCACTAATACCTCTCATTATGCTTCCCCTCCCAATGTGGATTGGGCACTAATACCTCTCATTATGCTTCCCCTCCCAATGTGGATTGGGCACTAATACCTCTCATTATGCTTCCCCTCCCAATGTGGATTGGGCACTAATACCTCTCATTATGCTTCCCCTCCCAATGTGGATTGGGCACTAATACCTCTCATTATGCTTCCCCTCCCAATGTGGATTGGGCACTAATACCTCTCATTATGCTTCCCCTCCCAATGTGGATTGGGCACTAATACCTCTCATTATGCTTCCCCTCCCAATGTGGATTGGGCACTAATACCTCTCATTATGCTTCCCCTCCCAATGTGGATTGGGCACTAATACCTCTCATTATGCTTCCCCTCCCAATGTGGATTGGGCACTAATACCTCTCATTATGCTTCCCCTCCCAATGTGGATTGGGCACTAATACCTCTCATTATGCTTCCCCTCCCAATGTGGATTGGGCACTAATACCTCTCATTATGCTTCCCCTCCCAATGTGGATTGGGCACTAATACCTCTCATTATGCTTCCCCTCCCAATGTGGATTGGGCACTAATACCTCTCATTATGCTTCCCCTCCCAATGTGGATTGGGCACTAATACCTCTCATTATGCTTCCCCTCCCAATGTGGATTGGGCACTAATACCTCTCATTATGCTTCCCCTCCCAATGTGGATTGGGCACTAATACCTCTCATTATGCTTCCCCTCCCAATGTGGATTGGGCACTAATACCTCTCATTATGCTTCCCCTCCCAATGTGGATTGGGCACTAATACCTCTCATTATGCTTCCCCTCCCAATGTGGATTGGGCACTAATACCTCTCATTATGCTTCCCCTCCCAATGTGGATTGGGCACTAATACCTCTCATTATGCTTCCCCTCCCAATGTGGATTGGGCACTAATACCTCTCATTATGCTTCCCCTCCCAATGTGGATTGGGCACTAATACCTCTCATTATGCTTCCCCTCCCAATGTGGATTGGGCACTAATACCTCTCATTATGCTTCCCCTCCCAATGTGGATTGGGCACTAATACCTCTCATTATGCTTCCCCTCCCAATGTGGATTGGGCACTAATACCTCTCATTATGCTTCCCCTCCCAATGTGGATTGGGCACTAATACCTCTCATTATGCTTCCCCTCCCAATGTGGATTGGGCACTAATACCTCTCATTATGCTTCCCCTCCCAATGTGGATTGGGCACTAATACCTCTCATTATGCTTCCCCTCCCAATGTGGATTGGGCACTAATACCTCTCATTATGCTTCCCCTCCCAATGTGGATTGGGCACTAATACCTCTCATTATGCTTCCCCTCCCAATGTGGATTGGGCACTAATACCTCTCATTATGCTTCCCCTCCCAATGTGGATTGGGCACTAATACCTCTCATTATGCTTCCCCTCCCAATGTGGATTGGGCACTAATACCTCTCATTATGCTTCCCCTCCCAATGTGGATTGGGCACTAATACCTCTCATTATGCTTCCCCTCCCAATGTGGATTGGGCACTAATACCTCTCATTATGCTTCCCCTCCCAATGTGGATTGGGCACTAATACCTCTCATTATGCTTCCCCTCCCAATGTGGATTGGGCACTAATACCTCTCATTATGCTTCCCCTCCCAATGTGGATTGGGCACTAATACCTCTCATTATGCTTCCCCTCCCAATGTGGATTGGGCACTAATACCTCTCATTATGCTTCCCCTCCCAATGTGGATTGGGCACTAATACCTCTCATTATGCTTCCCCTCCCAATGTGGATTGGGCACTAATACCTCTCATTATGCTTCCCCTCCCAATGTGGATTGGGCACTAATACCTCTCATTATGCTTCCCCTCCCAATGTGGATTGGGCACTAATACCTCTCATTATGCTTCCCCTCCCAATGTGGATTGGGCACTAATACCTCTCATTATGCTTCCCCTCCCAATGTGGATTGGGCACTAATACCTCTCATTATGCTTCCCCTCCCAATGTGGATTGGGCACTAATACCTCTCATTATGCTTCCCCTCCCAATGTGGATTGGGCACTAATACCTCTCATTATGCTTCCCCTCCCAATGTGGATTGGGCACTAATACCTCTCATTATGCTTCCCCTCCCAATGTGGATTGGGCACTAATACCTCTCATTATGCTTCCCCTCCCAATGTGGATTGGGCACTAATACCTCTCATTATGCTTCCCCTCCCAATGTGGATTGGGCACTAATACCTCTCATTATGCTTCCCCTCCCAATGTGGATTGGGCACTAATACCTCTCATTATGCTTCCCCTCCCAATGTGGATTGGGCACTAATACCTCTCATTATGCTTCCCCTCCCAATGTGGATTGGGCACTAATACCTCTCATTATGCTTCCCCTCCCAATGTGGATTGGGCACTAATACCTCTCATTATGCTTCCCCTCCCAATGTGGATTGGGCACTAATACCTCTCATTATGCTTCCCCTCCCAATGTGGATTGGGCACTAATACCTCTCATTATGCTTCCCCTCCCAATGTGGATTGGGCACTAATACCTCTCATTATGCTTCCCCTCCCAATGTGGATTGGGCACTAATACCTCTCATTATGCTTCCCCTCCCAATGTGGATTGGGCACTAATACCTCTCATTATGCTTCCCCTCCCAATGTGGATTGGGCACTAATACCTCTCATTATGCTTCCCCTCCCAATGTGGATTGGGCACTAATACCTCTCATTATGCTTCCCCTCCCAATGTGGATTGGGCACTAATACCTCTCATTATGCTTCCCCTCCCAATGTGGATTGGGCACTAATACCTCTCATTATGCTTCCCCTCCCAATGTGGATTGGGCACTAATACCTCTCATTATGCTTCCCCTCCCAATGTGGATTGGGCACTAATACCTCTCATTATGCTTCCCCTCCCAATGTGGATTGGGCACTAATACCTCTCATTATGCTTCCCCTCCCAATGTGGATTGGGCACTAATACCTCTCATTATGCTTCCCCTCCCAATGTGGATTGGGCACTAATACCTCTCATTATGCTTCCCCTCCCAATGTGGATTGGGCACTAATACCTCTCATTATGCTTCCCCTCCCAATGTGGATTGGGCACTAATACCTCTCATTATGCTTCCCCTCCCAATGTGGATTGTGCAGGTAGATTACGTCTGAAATGCTTCCTTTCCATTCATTATCTAGTCCATTAGAGTAATAATTATTATATATGCATATAACCTGAACAGATAGTAAGACACGGCGATAAAAAAAACAACTTTGTTACCTCCACCAAGAATCGGGGGCTCTATATTTGATTAGAAACGAGTGTATCTCTTCCCCTTGACATGTCGGTGATAGGGGTCAGAAGAGATCGAAGAGTGACCTCCCAGGAGAGTGTTCTCGTACTTATCTGTTGACACGCTCTCTACCAAGTTCAGCCATAGCATCAACAGACAGACAGACAGACAGACAGACAGACAGACAGACATGTATATCCACAAAGAAAACATCAGTGTCTGCTGATTTGATACACACGTTTCCTTTTCTCATTCAACTGTGAAGGTTTCATTTCCAAGGACTGATAATTGGATCTACTTTATGTGGGATACTTCGTTTACTTTGTAAGGTGGGGATACGAACCCTACCCTTTTAAGAGCACATGTATTTTTTTTTTGAGCCGGTAAAACATCGTACTCTTACTTTACACTTATCGAATCCGAATTTACTCTTTTTGAAATGACAAAAAAATCACACTATCGACATATTTTGGGACTAGATTATGTGTAAGGACGTAGAAAGGTGTGGGGTTAGGGGAGGGGGTGTTCATATGTACCTATGAAAATTTTCATTAGCTAAAGGTATAGTAAAACTAATTAGCGTACCATCCCCCCACACTCTTAATATTATGGAGGGCAACTGCCTACCAATCTGTGAATTGAACATTAAAGGAGAAGAAAAATGTATATTTGCCTCACGTAAAGACAAATGTAATTTACATCAATGGTTGTAAAAAAAGTCCCTTAACCCTCCTGTAGTCATTTTTAGAATATACTCTTTTTCCAGTATTCGGATATGGTAGCCATATTATTTTGAAAGTCACATTCTTATCTTGGCCCTATCTTAAAAACTGCGCCATAGTGGAAACATGCTAGGAAGATTTTCTACCTATCAAGATAAACGAAGGTTACATTTTACCGAGAAAATAAATGCCACGACACATTCATACTTACTCTTTCATATTGCATATTGCAATCTATCGTAAATATATTTTTCCTCGGGAATAAAACATATTATTCCTATAACCATATAAATCATTCTTCAGATATATATTTTTTTGACCATAATTAATATTGTATACTGAAATAGATTTTCATTTAATAATAACTGTAACTAAAAGTTCCAACCCTTAATATATTTCAAATTAATGAATATTTTCAGAACATAAAAACTAAATGTATCCACATGTGTCAGGGAATCTTAATCTTCTCACACACATGGAGGATCATTTTTTTTTATGTTATTTACAACCAAGCTCTTTTGTTCACAGTCCCTCCCCCCCCATGTACTTGTGAAACATCGCTTCGATAACACTCTCTCTCCCTCCTTTCTGGAACAAATAGAACATGGTGCAAATTTAAGAAAGAAAGAACGAAAGAATGAAGCCTTTAGAATGATTTTTTTTTCGAAACATATGCCCGAAAAGAAGGCCCCTCTTTTTATTCTGTCCACAGCCTTACTGAGAAGCGGTTGCGCTAAACTAATCTCAAAAGTCAAATTCAGTCCTCGATGCGTTGCGCTATCTAGCCCCGTAATAATATTCATACATAATTATTTAGGATCGATTGCTTTTAAACTAATAAAAACAAGTTTCTACAAAATAACAAATTCCTCACATATAAATAGCATTAAAACCTGACTCCTATCTTTATCACGCGGGATACTAACAAGAGACTCCACGACGAGAGAGTAGACTACGACACATATCAACAACTCCCCGAGAAAACCTTTTCCCCTACAACTTGATTCGACATCGAAGGGATTCCAACCCAGACTCCACGTAGGTATATAAAGGACCTTAGAATTAGGCTTCGACAACTTGGGCCTTCGTGAGAAAAAAAGCACAACTTTACAATAGCATTTAAAAAAATTAGTTTAAAAACATCAGTCGTCTTTAAAGTTACATTATAAGATTTTTCTTAAAAAACAAAAACAAGGATCAGAACTCCATTTTGAGCCTAATCGTTAAATATCTTTCTGAAAAACTTCTAATTCAAACAAAATTGGTTGGGCTGATACATAAAATTCATTTGGGGATATATTTATTGCTGGGTTACATAACAGTCCTGTCAAGTTGAATTTACGCGATTTGAGTTATTTAATTATAATGGTTTGTTACAGTCCAGTTTTCATATAAGGGGACAGCTATAAAATTTACCAGATCTACTTTCATGTATTAATAAGTCGAGTCAAATCATATGCAGCTGTCAACTTTTATAAATATTATTATTGATATAAAATAGTTTTAATAATTTAGTAAAATGTAATCATTTCTGACAGAAAAAAAAGTATTTTGTTAAAGTTTTTTTTTTCTAGAGCTTATATTCTGCGCTTCGAAGAGATTTTTATAAATTCTAAAAAATGACTGGATTAACCAATATTGAAAAGAGTTCCTTCTATCTAGTTTACTGCTTTCAAAATTGACACCATCTGTCAAAAGTGATAGCTGTGGATCACATCCTATAGCATATAGATTCATAGAAATAGGTATAATACATTTTTAAGCAGTTAAATAAAGTTCTTCTCAGCAAAGGATCGATTACATGTCAAAAACAACTTTAGAAATAAAAAAAAGGATGACATATTCCTTTTTTTTTTTCTAGAAAAACTTTAGTTTATTTTCCATTTTTAGCTTTCATTCGGCTAATATTGAAAATACAATATGGCCTTGGTTAGGAATGTATATTAGAGGAAATAGTTGTATTTTCTATTAGGATCTATTTTTAGAAAACTAAGGATAAACTTAGGTTTAGCCTTGTTATTCATCTTGTAGGGACATTAACAAGTGCAAGCCTGGTTTTATATTCATGCATAGTGCAAAGCTAATAATTGATAGTGCATTGCACATAATGCGTGTAAAGTTGAAACACATTACTTTCAATTAGAGCGTTTACAACTGAAACATAATGCGTAATGAATAGTGCACAACTCATAAAAATGGTTTAACTGTACCTTTTTACGATTTATACATGGACTTTATCATAGACCACAAGTTTTAAGATATTGTGCATTTTAACAATATCTTTTGCAAAAAATTATGTTCGTTATTTCTATTTCTCATTTAATCTCAAACTAGTCAAGTACTGAGAGTAGAGTTTTAAAACTCTCAACTTAGATTAACCATTACTGACTGGGGGTGGTTTTATGAAAATAGGTCACAAATAAAAGAAAAGTTTAATAACATGTGATATAGATGCCCCTTAGAATTGATACATACCGACCAATGAGAATGCGAGATAAAAAACGAGACTCCAGCCAAATGCCAGTGTAAAAAGCTGTTTAAAATGCCTTCGGGTTGGGATTGTAGACGCGAGAAAAGGTCAGTATTTTTATAGTATCAAAAGGAAAACTTTTTTTTTGTCTAAAATAAATAAAATATTTCTCCAGTACAAACAGAGAGTTTAATTTTTTTCACATTATGATATCAACAGTTCTTGAATAAAGGCCATGATCTACGTGACATTATTAGATGATACACTTTTTAAATTAAGAGAAAATTTCTTAATTAAATTCCAGGGCAACCTTGGCACCATGTTAATATTATCATTATTAGCACCACGTCTTACTACCCGTTCGGGTTATACGCACTTACGCTAATGTGTAATGGTAGGGTAATTGTGAGATGAAATGGAGGACCTACAGTTTAACGTGGGATCCGAACCACGGTGGAGGCCTGGCATTCCTCACATTCACAAGTTGTGATTAATACACGTCTTGTCAGAGGTGAAGGAAGGATTTGGAAATCTGATAAATGTTCCGGGACCGAGGATTGAACCCTGGACCCCCAGCACAGAAATCTGACACCTTACCCCTAGACCACCAGGTCACCACCATCTGAATAAATGAAACTCTAAGTTTCTACTGGATACATATTTAATTTATTTTGAATAGAAAATGGTTTGATGTAAAAACAACTACAAAACGTCCTCTGCACTCCCACCTAAAGTGTTTTTAACGAACGTTTCTTGTTTTTTACTATCATTGACTACAATTGTATTCATGATTAAAAACAAAGAGAAAATATTGCATCTTTGATTATGAATTGATATTTATAACAGGATATTAAGAGTAGGTAGCCAGAACTATATTAATGGTAATTACTTCAGATAGATATCATATTCTGAAAATTGAAAAATACCATTGACACCACTTAAATCATTTTAATTTCGTGTTTGTAAATATAAAATTTAATCGAACTTTTTATCGAGTGAACCCTCAAAATATGTATTTTTAAATTGCTAATCTACTAAAACCAAGAGTTTAAACCAAATTCTATTTATAGGAAACAATCAACTTGAATAAGATTTTTTTTAATCACAAAATTTCATATTGAATGGTTATATAATTATTTACTATACAGGGTGTGTTATGATTCTTTTTATAACTCCCTTTCTGGCCGCTACAATTATTACACCCGGTCGTCCCTCGGGTCGCCCGAGTATCCCCCGATGTGCTAACAAGAGTGCCTGTTTTTCTCGGTCCCACCCTATTTAAAACCTCGGTTGGACCGCTAAAAACTGGTCATTATCTTCCCACCCTTCCTCACCTTGTTTGAATTTGCACCAATGGGAAACTACAAATTCAAACTGCGAAGAAGGCACTCGAAGCTACATTTGCCTCCCCTTCCTGACGGTTAGGCCACCGACTCAGGTTCATCATCTGGTCAACCCCCTCTCCTTTCACCCAGGAAGAGGAGACAAATCAACGGTCGTTCTCTCCACATTCAAATACTATCGACAAAAATGTCCTTCTCAACTGTTCGGAAACTCATAGCCCAAGCTGCACATATAGCTTGTTTCAACAAACCATAATACAAAATCCCAATACACTTAAACCCGGATAACTATGATAGTACCATTAAATTGTGTTCAATTTTCGGCGTATGGTGCCGGAAGAAAAAAGCGGTTCAAGCATGCGTGTACAACAGGTTGCATAGGAGCTAGGCGCACGGCACTGCACATGTAATAATGGCAAGCACTTTCTGTGATGTAGGACCGTTAATGAAATGTATTTGGATTTCTACATGGACTGGTGTAATGTTTACTATTAATTGTGGTATGTTCTGCTGCAATGCTACAAGATGTCGAGGTGTGTAGTGCCGTGCGCCTAGCTCCTATGCAACCTGCTGTATTCGCATGCTTGAATAGCTTTGCTATCACGACGCTGTACTCCGAAACATTGAACATCATTTTATGGTATTAGAATAATTTGCTGGATATAAGTGTATAGGGATGTTGTATTACTTTTGGTTCAAACAAGTTATAAGTGCAGTTTGCGTAATGAGTTTACGAACAATCTGTATTGTGCACTAATAGCTATACACTATTTGTTATTAACTATCCATGAATATAAACTGATCCTAAGAGCCTTTAAATCTACCTCCCAAATTTAAGCCACATCCCAAATTTGTTACATGCTAAGGGGAAATTAAACAGACAAGGGTGTGTGTGTGTGTGTGTGTTGGGGAAACAGCTTTGCTTGTAGCTGTACACAGAATAATAATTTTATTTTTGGGCTGGTTACACATTATACATTTTCTCCATAGTTTGTGGTTTAGTCATTAAGCTTTTTTAAAAAATAGGATTGCTCTAAAAGATATTCAGGGGGTATTTTTCATCGTATATGCTTTTCTTTCTTAAGGGTGTATGGCCCAAAACTAATAATATAATAATTATATATATTAGTTGGTCTTCTTAAACCAAACTTGGATCGGTGTATTAAATATAGATTAAACGTATATTTTAAGCACAGTGTTTACTCAAAGTGTGAAATGTTGGCATCTAATACAAGAATTTTTAGAAAAACCGAATGATGCAAAGATTTCATATTTGGAATGCTAGAAGTACTTGAAGAGGTTTATTAAGAGAAATAAATATTATTTAAATGAACCTTCAATTAAATGCATAAAAAACTGCCAAATAAATGCAATATTCAATTAATTATTTTGTATAATTAAACGTTCGTAATAAATGGGGGAAGTAAATTAATTAGTGCCGACTTCTTTTAACTTTATAACGGTACTTCATTCACATTAATATTCAATCTGAAACTCGTGAAAGCTGATACGAGCTGAGATGATTCATATTTTGCCCCCGGATTTTGAAAATATATCTGATCCAACCCCACAATAGCCGAAACAGAACGGCCAGGCCAAAGTAGATGCTAGGTTAGGTTAGGTTAGGCTAGTTTAGCGTAGTTTAGGCTAGGGGCTAGGAGTTGAATGGGATTACAGGTTCCGTAAGTCAGGTGCACCAACTGACAGGAAAACTTTATTCTGCAATTTGAATGCACCCTAAGTAAATGCCTTCTGACAGGTATACTTTATTTATTTCGTAATTCGACTCCATCCCATTTTACTACCAGAAGATCTGCACAGATTTCAGGATATAATGCAAGTCCTCACTATGAAGAAACTGTCACAGTAAGTTAAAAAGCCACTTGCAGCTTGCGAGCGAGCGTACTAGTTGAATTTTTTAGGGCTGGTCAAAATAAAAAGTGTCATATATAATTTGACAGAAAATTAATTTGTCTATCATGAAACAACAGCCTTCAGGCACAAATGAACTAAAAGCTGTGGCTTAATTAATTTTCGTTGTAAAGAAATAACTATTTTTTTGTCACTTCTTTTGAGTGGTGAAAATTTACAAATATTTTTGTTCCCTTTGTAAAAAGGTTGCACAAGTTAGTTCCTGGCCGGTTGTGACAGATAATTAAACAAATGTAAACTTTGGTGTGGAGTTGAGAAAATTAAATGAAAATTCAATAACAAGCCCAACTTTACACATTCATTTATAAGTGAAAATGGCTTGAGCGTTAAAAAAAAAGTGGCCTAAATGAAGAGATTTAAATATTCGAGGTGCTGCGCCTTCCAGCCCCACCTCAAAGTTTAATTTCGTCCTATGACAAGACCTAAATAAGCTGACCCCAGGGCTTCACATACCACCTTTGTTGTCCTTTCAAAACCTCCCCCTCTCTTTCTCTCTCTTTCTTAACAACTCACCTTTTTAACATGGCTCTCCATTCATATCGAAGATTATTTAACACCCCAGGAACCTTTTGTGCCAAAGTGTCGAGCCCAGGTTTTTCATTCATAAAACGCTAAGCTGAGCTACAAATGTGACATTCCTTCCTCACATAACCTCTTCCTTCTCCCGCCTTGCTATGTATTGTGTTTCGTTCATACTCCCTCTGAAAAGACGGAGCCAACACTTTGTTAGCCGAACCATTGTCCGCTGGCAAATTGTTCAGAGTTTAACTTGGCTATTTCTGAGAAATGTTTCTGTTTAAGTCTTGAATGACAAGAGAGGGAAAATAATGTATTTACTTCCTTTGAAATAGTTACAAAGCCCCCTCTCCCCCCCCACCCCATTTCTTAACACGGTGGAAAAAACGGCTTTTTTTTTTGGTCATCACATC
>CABFWB010001312.1:159418-170076 GCA_902151455.1 Timema bartmani
ACATCCCTCACTATCCATTTAACCAAAGATGTCTCAAAGGTTGCTTCCAGGGCAAGTTATGTTAGGCAGGACTGTACTAATAAACTACTCTTTTAACATCCCTCACTATCCATTTAACCAAAGATGTCTCAAAGGTTGCTTCCAGGGCAAGCTATGTTAGGCAGGACTGTACTAGTAAACTGCTCTCTCTCTGACAATCCATTTGACCTGCGGAGTCTCGTGGGTAGTTTCCAAGGCAAGTAATGCTTGACAAGACTGTACTAGTAAAGGGTTTCCACCCATATCTCTATTAATTTGACCAAACTAACACAAAATAATGTAATGAGTGAATGTATTTATCAAGATTGTAACTATCCAGAGTAAACAAGTTACCTGTACAGTCCCGTCAAATCTTGCCTGCCCTAGCAACAAACTGGCTCTGAGTTTGTAAAGCTTACCTGAACATCAATATTCCCAGAATGTGGGAGTCCTGATAACTTAGGTCAGGGATCTTCAACCTTTTTATGCCCAAGGGCTAAAGTTTCTGTATTTTGTTGGCTCGCGGGTCACAATACTGTACTGATAATATTAGGATTGAATAAATATTAAAATAATCGTATTAGCTCATTTATACACTTATACTCACATCAGGGATTAGGATTCATCGTGAAATATGTTCTCTTGTTTCATAGCAGGAGGTAGAGTGATATGTCTTGTCTACTAGAGATATCATTTGACGGTTCAAAGTACAGTTGTACTAAAACGCATTACAATTATTCGTACAAAAAGCAATAAACCGTTATAAAATAACGTAAAACACGTATTTATTTTAATAGTTTATGTAAAATATATATATACATATCTGTGTTTGTAATTTTTTCTCTAGAAATAAAAGATGTTGCCACGGGCTGCGGGTTGAAGACCCTTGACCTAGGGCATACGATTTGGGTTTCAAAGACTAGAAAGATTAGGCTAAATTCAGTGGTGTGGGTTATTGCCGAGATAATAATAATAATAGTAATAATAATAATAATTTCAATTTCCTTTATTCTAGTGCTAGCCAACAGTCTTAAGACCTATAACAGGCCAGCACTGAAAAGTACACAAGTACCTTACAAAACATATATTTACACGAGAAAATAAGATAAACAAAAATGGCTAAATAATGGTAAATACTAATGAATAGTTACGAAAAAAAAGTAATTAATAATAATAATAAGAAGAATAAAAAATAGCATTAATAACAAATAGCTAAAGAGTGGTTAGAAGCAATAACAATATAATAATAATAATAATAATAATAATACTTAGCACCGCGTCTTACTAACCGTTTGGGTTATACGCTTAAGTACTAATTACACTAATGGGCTAGGAATTGGGAAGGTTAAAATTAGAGGAAGTGAACCCGCATCTGCGTGGAGGGAGAGTGGAAAACCATTTAGGAAAAACCTGAGTGAGATTCAAGCCTCGATCTCCCCGTCCTCGGCAGTCCAGTTCAACACTAAACTAGAGCGTTAGCTAGCTACGCCAACGAGGCGGGCTGTTGCCAATAATTTAATGATGAATATAATTTTTTCCCGGTAAATTTTCCAATGGTATTTTTAGTTGATAGAATCACTATGTAAGGGTATGTATTCGTCGGCTATAATATTGATCTACTAGCATGTCTGGTATACAGCATTTCTGACGTTAGTGTCACATTCAACCACTGTGCGCTGTACGTTGGTGTGAGAAGAGAGCGGGAATTTCTGTTATGGAATTACTAGAACATAAACACTGATAATGTTCCTGGTGAGAATGCTCTTATTGTAATCGCCCTGTCCTAAATTGGAGATGTTTGTTTAAAACTAACATAACAGTGTTTGAATGAAGAAAGGGAAAGAACTGGGCTAGCTTACTTGTTGTGATGAGTATAGTAAACATTAGGACGAAACCGCTGACAACTCACAACAACTTGTCCTCGTTGTGCTCGGCATCTGGACCGATATAAAGTATAAATGGTTCTGTTTTAGAGCTATAGAGGCTGAAAAAATAATATCTACTCAAAGGGGTCACTCTGCCCGTTTTCGGGGCCATGCGGATTAGAGCATCGAGTAATAGGCTACTTGCGCTAGAGGGCAACTGTCGTGTCCAGGGTACCAGGATCGAATCTGTGGAGGTGTCAATCGAGCCATTGGTTAAGTATTCCTTACGAAGTCAGTTCTCTCACGAGCTTCTCCGTCAAAGTTCTTATTTATTTTTGTAGCGTCGTCTTAACATCCCATTTTGTAGTAACTCGTAGTGCTATTAATAAACCCTAAAACCAAAGCCCTCTATAAATAACGAATCCACACATCTATATTCCCGCCGTCCTTACACTTCCCCGCAAGCAATCCTGACAGATTAGACTCGCGGGAAGGGGGGTGGTGACATTAACGCTATTCTTTCGCGGTAGACTAGACTGCCGATGACGGCGAGATCAAGGTTAGAATTTCGGTCGGGTGCACTGAGGGTGGTTTTTCCAAAATTGTTTTCCACTTATACTCCACGCAAATCCGGGTAAATTTCATATAATTATAATCTTCCTCATCCCTAAAACCATGAGCGTAGGCTAATTAGTACGTAAGCAAATAACCCGAAAAGGTATTAAGACGTGATGCTAAAAATTGTATTCCTCTGGGGATTTATTCAAATACAGTAGTTGTATAATTTGCCCGGAAAAGTTTATGCGAATTTTTCCACCTCATGTCTCTAGCCAGGGTGTACAAAGCTTGCCAAAATGTTACCTCTTATATGTTCCCGGACACTTTTCTCCCATTTGACCAATCTAGTGTCGAGTTGTATCGTGGAGTGTTGACATATTAAACAGGGTTGATATGATTTCATCTCTCAGATGAAAACTCACTAACTGGGTATCAACGGGAACACATTTTACATGTGAAGTAATTTGAACAGAGCCTATGTTTGATTGGTCAAATGGGGACCAGCTAGACTGATAATCTATAACACAAACAGTTTTAACAAACTATTACTACCCTCGCAACATTCCACGACACGCCACTGAATCAATCATCCCTACTCAATATTCTGCATACTTTAAATGGGCATTCATTATGACTAACATCTTGCCAATTAAGTGTCCTACTTAATAATACATTAAATGTATTATTAAATAAATAAATAAATAAATTAAATTAATAAATTTTATTTATCTGAGGTATTTAACGTGCACTTTCGGAACCGACTGATTATATCAGCACACGAGAATTTTCTATGAGCTAGAGTGAAAGCGTCTACCAATTTTGCAGGGGAAGGCATTTTCACAGACCTTCCAGGGTTATTTTACATGAGACAATCGACATGGGAACAACGGCATTAACTACCCACCGAAGGAAGTTGTGTTACGGATTTTTATTTCTCAAAAAAATTTCGTCAACCCTATTTGGGTTTTAACTCGCGAACTTTGGGTCTTGAGTTGAGTACTTTACCTCAATATCATTGAGGTCGACTATTAAAAACAATCCATTTAGAGTTCAAACAAGTGCTACCTACCTTGTCAACATTCCAAACCACGCCGCTGGACTATATCTTCCTAATTTAAAAAATATTATATCTATACAAATACACACAAAGCCATAAACCTAGAATTTAGCTCTTGATACAAGTTTTATACCGTCTGGCAATTTAATGGCTGGCTGCTTCGATGTTTTCCAGCACTGAAAAGTAAAGTTCTCCCGTTGGAATGTTGAACTCGGGCATTGGAAAATCCAACCGCAAAGTAGTTTACAGGATGCGTTGATTACATATTAAAAGTACTCCCTACTATCAACAGTATTTGATTAATTTCATTCTCTACTTTGTTTAGAAAGCTTGAAATACTCAAAGAAATTAAAAACTAGCTCCTTGTAGACTTAACAATTTTGCAATAACAGTAGAAGTCTTAGAACAACTTTCTTGCCATTATTCTGATTAAAAGTAACGGTCTACTTATACAAATTTATATTGCAGCTATAGTCGGATCACAATAAGAACGAAACTTTTAAAGAATATACAAATATATGTTGCATTTGATAACACTAATAAAATATCCCCATGTTTGTCTTCAGCTGCCAAATGGAGCAAGTTCTCCCACAAACGACCGCTTGAAAAACACATAGAATTGATTAACTTTTAATATATTTAGTACTGTTTTGAATTGTTGTATAGCAACAATTCAAACAACAATATCTGCCCAATTATGGTGTATTCTTTTTTTATTTATTTTTATCACTAGCCCATGAACCGCTAAGTACAGGAGTTTATACAGTCCAATTTTAATAAATAAAAACTTTATAGAACAAAATTAATTATTAGAAAAGTTACTAGATATACTTTTACATATTCATATGTCATGTCTTGATGTCTTGATATGCCCGCATATGCGTGGAGGGAGAGTGGAAAACCATTTAGGGAAAACCACCCCCAGTTCACCCGACCGAGATTCAAACCTCGATTTCCCCGTCCTCGGCAGTCGAGCTCAACACGACTAGCGCGTTAGCCAACTACGCCACCGAGGCGGGTAGTATCACGTATTAATACCCGTTTTGTCTATGAATATATACTAATCACGTCAATGTGGTAGGGATGAGGAAGGATGAATATAAAAATTAAGTTTACTTAAATTTGCGCTACCATTTAGATAAAACACCCTCAGTAGATCCAACTGGGATTTGAACCCAGATCTCCCCGTCATCTGCAGTCCAGTCTATTGTGACAGTGACGCCTCCTTAGACCCTGCGATCACCGATGCGGGTTGCTAAGCTTGGTTTGTATTAAATCGTAAATTATCCTCCACTGTGATCAAGCTCATCGAGAAGTATTTCTTCACACATCACTGACCAATTAACTGTGAAATATTTGTTGGTTCAAATCCCTAAGTACAGACCAAAATGTATTCCTCACGCGATGCTAAAGCTGGTTAGTTGTTATAAAGGCTTGGGATGTTTATGCCTTTAAAAACTTGTGAAATATTCACTTTAAAGTGTAGAAAAAAAAAGTTGAAATATACACTAAATATAAATTAACAGCTTCATCAAATACGTTCTTCACTGACAAAAGTTGCCTAAAAATCTTAGAAAAATGGTTTATAGCTCTTAAGAAAGTATATTGGATGCTTTTTAAAAATATTTAGATATTGTAAAACTAACATTTACTTACTCTACGGCATTAGGAATTTCAAAATTCATTGCCAAACTTGAAAAAGTACTCCACCTGCCCCTAACTTGAGCAAGTTCTATCCAGTC
This sequence comes from Timema bartmani, assembly GCA_902151455.1. NCBI lineage: Eukaryota > Metazoa > Arthropoda > Insecta > Phasmatodea > Timematidae > Timema > Timema bartmani. The sequence goes on from CABFWB010001312.1 coordinate 164,659, forward strand.
CAACTCATTACATCTTATCTCTATCTTTACCTATTTATATCCAGTCCACCTTATTACATCTTATCTCTATCTTGAGCTATTTCTATACCAGTCCACCTTATTACATCTTATCTCTATCTTGAGCTATTTCTATCCAGTCCACCTCATTACACCCTATATCTTTCAGGTCCATTCTAATGTTATCTTTCCACCTGCGTCTAGGTCTTCCTAATGGTCTCTTCCTATTGGTCCCATAGGGATTTTCAGTCAATAGTTAGAACACGGTTCTAGCTTCCTAAATTTGCTGTTCATGCCTTGCCCACAGTAACCTGTGAAATCATGATTACCCTAACAATGTTTGGTGATGAGTACAAGGTATGTAACTCATCGTTATGTGACCTCTTCCCCCCTTTATCCATTACTATCATTATTTGGTTAAATATGAAATACATAGGTTTTTTTTCTAGAAACTAAAAATATTTTAGAAACTAATTCAAAGTTTGTATTAAATGCCATAAATATGCTCTAAACTGAAAAAGTCTCATATATGAAGTTATATGTAAAATTATATGAATTAAACAACAATTTTTTTTCAACCGGAGCAGCTCAAAATATTATTGTTTCAGTTATGAGAGATTTGGAGCTCATTATAAAATGTGCTCCAGGTATAAAATAGCTTCAGTTGTAACGGAGTCTATTAAAAAACCATAACGTTGATATTAAAAAAGCCCTACCGGAAGTTCCACTTGTCTCGGTCTGGAAAGCAATGCAACTCATTATTTCCTAACTAAGGCGCGTTCACGTCATTGCCTTCTTCAAGTCCTTGAGACACTGAAAAGCCAAAGAGGGCTTGAAACAATCTTAAAAGTAAATTTGTTCAGTCAATTATTGTTGTATTATTACGATGGCATGTGGAAGACAAGAGGAAGTGAGTTCGGGGGGATGACGGTAGGAAATAGGAGGGTGGATAGAAGTTAGATAATATTTGATAAAACCTTGTGTTTAAGAAGTAGGGTTCATGGGTGGGTGAGAGGGGGAGGGGGTGGTAGGTTTGAGGATCGTGAAAGGTTACTGTTAATTGAGGAAAAGGTTGAATTAAACAAACATAGCAAGCACCTGAAGAGAAGAGAGGTCGGTGTTGGTTCTGGACAAACAAGAGCACCCTATACTCCTTCCTCCCCTCCCTTTGGCTTCCTACCCTATCCAGTTCATCTGATTATAACACGGGATAGAGTCGTTTTAAAACAGCATGAACTCGACGTTTGGATGGTTCGGTGCAGAACACATTATTTGATTAATTGTCAATAAACCCGCTTCGGAGGTTGATTGTTATAAGGGTGCTATTATCGTAATAGACTCGACTGGCGGTGATGAGGAAACTGGGGTTCGAGTCCAGTTGGATGTACTGAGGGGTGTTTTTTTTTATCAAAATGGTGTTTTCCACTCTCGTTATCTTTCCACGCAAATTGTGGTACATTTCCCTTAAAAGGCAACCTTAGTCATACCTAGCACATCAGTATAATTAGTACATATGCGCACAACCTGAGTGGTTAGTAAAACGCGGTTGTTATAAATTATTAAAAAATCATGTACCATAATCAAAAAGGATTTTCTCTTCCCCCTTCAAACTCATATTAAAACGTTTAAAACAATGGTACCTGCTTCAGTGGCTGCATGGTCCAAGGCGCTACTCCCGCAGTAGACTAGACTGTCAAAGACGGGGCATCGAGGTTAGAATCTCTGCCGTGTGTATTGGGGGTGGTTTTTACAAAATGGTGCGTATAACCCGAACGGGTAGTAAGACGCGGTGCTAATAACAATAATAATAATAATCATAATTTACAAAATTATTTTCTACTCTTCCTACACACAAAATGCGGGCACACTTCCTCTAAATATAAACTTTCTGATCGCTAAAACTATTAGCGTAATTAGTACGTACAGCCCGAACTTCTAGTTAAACGCGGCGTTAAAAAAAAGTGAGTAGACTCTTACAGTAAAATTTCATAGGAAGTTCCGTTTAGAAATTACAAACATATTTTTCAGTGACCAAAGTTAACGATATTTAATTATTTTATTAGTAGGCCTATTAGTTTAAAGATTGTCTATTGATACTATCTATTAGAAGGGACATCTGAAGATCACACGTATGAATACGTGAAAGTAGATCTTGTAACTTTTTTCTTGCTCTTAATGAAAATAAAAATGGATTTAGATAGGGAAGAGTGGAAGAAGGGGTTAACCATCAGTAATCTAGGCCAGATTCGAACATTAATCTCCTGGGTCAGAGCCAAACAGTTTCTAATGATCTCGATTGTTATGGCACTTGTAAGAATTGTAGTGAGAATATTATTATTCGATAAACAAAATTGAATTCTTGGAGATCAGTGACGTGACGTGACGTGGAAAATTGCCAGGGTAGTCAGATCCTGTTTAAACTGTGCCCGTGATTGATCTTTTATAAAAGACCAATCACACAGTTCTTTACACCTCATATGGAAAAGTATGTTCATTGATACCTGACCAATAAAAGCTCTACTGAGTGATAAAAATACTGCATGTCCGGAATACATCACTCATAGCTCAGTTTGTGGACCGATTATCCAGTACTAATGTACCGTTGCCCAGGTGACGCCTGAATGTATTAATCGTACTTCCTTTCCGTGGAGGCTCTTCCCATGTCCCGATGAGATGAGGTGATGGTGATAGTGAGTATGAGGGTGTGGAACCAATGGAAACACTCAAACCTAACTTGGGCCTAATTAACCATACCCTGGTCACCGTTGGGGTTATTTCCCTTTTGGGAAATATAACAAAGGTACCAGCTGGGAATCGAACGCTGTACCCCAAGGCTAAAAGCCAGTTGCACTGACCTCTAGACCACGGGACTAGTTTACTGAGTGATGAGAACAATTCACAGGTACATTTTCAACCAACTCTGCCTACCCTAGCAACATTCCATGACACTCACCACCACTGGTAAGGGAGGAATGATCATGTCATACTGAAACTACCCTAGCAACATTCCATGACACTCACCACCACTGGTAAGGGAGGAATGATCATGTCATACTGAAACTACCCTAGCATCTTAAAAGAATATCTTCCCGGCCCTCTCTAGACCGAGATACCTAGACATAAGTTCATCTGATTATAAACCAACATCTCTTCTGCAAACAATTAGACAAGCTTTTCCTCCGCAGCTATAAGCTGACCGCCCTCACCGATCAAAATAAACCCCGAAGCGGGGAGGGGGGGGACTGTAGGGTGGAGGGAGGAGCTAATTTAATTAACACGACCGGGAATTCAACCTTTCTCCCCTGGGAATCAACACGTTTCACCAGTTCTTATATACATGGACAAAACACCAGTTGAGAGGGCGCTGGCTAAGCGTATCAAGGCGATAGTCTAGTTTGGTCACATTTTCTGGGGATGAGGAATTTTATGATTTAATATCAACAGGAATTATAGATACTTTTATAATATGGTACTTTTCCACTATCTCTCTACAATAATGCTAGAAAACTTCCTTTTAATTATATATATTAGCACCACGTCTTTCAACACGTTCGGGCTACATGTTTATGTACTAGTTACACTAATTGTTTTAGGGATTATGAAGGTTATTCTTAGATGAAATGTACCTGAATTTTCTTGGAGGTTGAGTGGAAAAACATTTGAAAAAACCACCCTCAGTATACGCGACCGAGATTCGAACGATGATCTCCCCGTCATCGGCAGTCTAGTCCACTACGAGAGAAGAGCGTTACACCACGGGGGCACCGAAGAGGGTTTTAAATTCAATCATTTTCATCCTTAAATGTTTAGTGAAAATATTCAGATAGCACGATCGCTTCTGGTAGTGGAGGTACTTTTCAACTTTCTCTTGACCCCGTGGAGAAAGAAATATTGTGACTGTAAACAAAATAGAACACAAGATTTTGATAAATATTTGTGTTTCATGACCCACTGAAACAGAAGAAGTTGTTTTTGCGTTGCCTGTCCGTCCGTCTGTCCATGTGTCTGTATCTCAGCTTAGAGCCGAAACCATTCTTATTAATTGGGCTAGGACTTTGTATCAAAAGTTTTCCCAAAGGAGTTTTGGAATTAGGTATCTCACCCTAAAATTAAGTTTAGTTTACTGAAAGGTTAAAAGAGAAAAAAATAGATTTTATCATAATCCACTTTAAATATTTTAATTAAAATTCGTATCTATACACTGTTTAATATTGCAAACAAAATGGCGGTTCTCATTTCCCTATGAAAATGACTTTAAGTTTACTTTACCTAAGTAAAAATTTCCAACTTTGATCAATATCTCCTCAACTAATATTAATATACGAAATAACTTATAATAAAGTTTGACACTATTAAAATTGAAAACCTTTTATTTGACATGTTTGTTAAAACCAATAGTTTCTGAGATACAATCAAATATATTTTTTATGCAACTTTGAAAACAGATTGTTATGTTCTTTGGCGTACGGAGATGTTCCTCTTTATTAAAAGCTTCTATAACATTGTATATTATTTCATTTATGCTCTTTGGTGGAGTATTTTTTAACAACGTATGTTATTTCGGTTCACGAATTTTACGAGTCTTTAGTAAATGTCCTTATTATGAGATAAAACATACCGACATGTTCAGGTGGTAGGCACAAAATAAGTATAAAATAACTAGAGATGAAAATTTTCAATCGTATGGTTTCAAATCAGTTGATAACAGGGGAATGGATGTTTTAGTAAAGGTTGTGGTTGCATTATTGAAATATCAACATAACTGGTCCACAGCAGACCCAACTTTAGTGATAAACTCAATCACCAAGCGCTGCAGTCGATACTGGAGTGTAAGAATAAAACTAAGTATCTACAATAGTGGTCTGATGATCTGAGGCGTTAATAAAAGTATTGTACTTGATGGTTTACGGGATTGAGGTCGTTATGAGGTGATTTATACCTGACCTGGTACATCGGGGACTTGAGTTCAAATCTTGGCTAGATGCTCTTGAGTATTTTTACAATCTCTCTTCGGCCAAATATAATTAATTTATTTCTAATAATCTTGTTCGTATCATCAATAAAAAATAACCAGGACAAATTAAAACATATCTTCAAAATTAGACCTCGTTCTACAAGTAGTTTAAGTGATCTACTTTTTGTTATCTGATTTATAGGTTTAATTCTTTGACTTAAAGTTAAACATTCTGTATGACAGTAAAGTTATATCTCACCCAAAAAATGAGAAATTTAACCTAATCGTACTTTTTGGGAGGGGGTTGTGTTGCTACCCTCTTGCTCCCCCCCCCAAGCCCCCCGAAAAAAGGAAAAAAAATAATTATTCTTGGATCTGAGCTTTGATCATATAATTTATTTTCTATCTGAAACTAAAACTATTCTTGCTATAACAAGGCTTAACCAAGAACTTCAGAACAATTTAAC
>CABFWB010001313.1:0-13770 GCA_902151455.1 Timema bartmani
TTATTCCGTTCAGAAATCTTACGAGTTTATAGAAAGAGAGAGAAAGTCTGTGCGGTGCGCCGTACCATTTATTTTGCTTTTGCTTATATTACAAGATAGTATAGTCACGTTCATAAATACAGTTTCGTTATGACTCAATGACGAGGATGAGAAACTAAACAAGTTAAATTGATAATTTGTTCACGTTTGTCACTAGTTTTGGTTGATTACGGCATGGCTAGACTATAACTTTAGAAAATAAGCTCAATAAAGTGTTCTAATATAGTCCCTACAACACAAGATGTACGCTTGTATTTACTAGTGAGGTCAAAATTATCTTTCCAAAATGATTTGATGAAATTAGTGAGCAAGATGTGTACATTTGATATGAACAGAGAGGCAATAAATAAAGCTAGCTATCTAATGGAATAATTGACCCCGAGCAGAAGAAGCTCGGTGGTAAAACATTGGAGCAATATGTCAAAAGTTCCGAGTTTGATTTACATGATTTGCAACATTTTTCAACTGTAGGTATTTATATATGAACGGTAATACATCCGTAACAAATGATTGTTTTAATATTTTAATATATTCGATGGATATTATTATGATTATATATCGACTATACGGCTACACGTAAGCTTAAGACTAGATATATCCATAAATCTTGTTAATTTAGTTTAAACAATTACCTTTTTAAAAAATTCACTAAAATAGATATTTTTCTTTCTTTCTAGCACCGTGTCTTCTAACCATTCGGGTTGTACGCTTATGTACTGATTACTGTAATGATTTTAGTGATTAGTGAGGTTATAGTTGTATGAAGTTTACCCGCATTTGCGTGAAGGGAGAGTGGAAAGCCATTTTGGAAAAATCACCCCCAGTACACCCGACCGAGGTTAGAATCTTGATCTCCCCGTCATAGGCATTCTAGTCTACTGTGAAAGTAGCATCCTAAGCCATGTGGCCACTGAAGTGGATAAAAGATATCTTAAGCTTCTATTTTTTTTCTATATTTTAAAGTAGTTTAAATAGTACAGTAATACACTTTATTTATATATTATTATAAAAACTCTAATATTTTTCTAAAAATATGTATCTAAATTTTATATGTATAGTTTGCTCAAACTATTTTTCGCGTAAAGGTAATTTAAATGGTATTTTTTTTAAATACAGGAATTAAATTCAAGTTATAATTTTTCTATTTGTCCTAATGTCTATTTAATCGGAAATAAAATAGATTAACTTGCTACCAAATAAACTTTAAATATTAATTTTTCATTTTGTAAAGCTAAGTCTAGTGAATTTACAAAAGCCCCTTCTGTATACATAGTATTTGAAATAAATTCTCACGAAAAATAGAACCAAAATTATAATGTTTTGTCTCTTCTCGGCGTAAAAGTTCACTCGCTTTTGATCTCCGACGGCTGTATAACTGAAATACGCTATTTAAGTATACAAACCTCGAGATATTTAAGAGAGAAAAGGAATGCATACCGCTTCCACAGGAGAAAGTTCTCTTTAGTCAAATAATTAATTAATTAAAGTTCAAAGACTTGTAGGTTTCATCGTCTGGGTAGAATCAATTTACATTTCAATTGAGAAAATTTTATTTTCCTTTGTTTTTCATTAACTCTTTTTTTTCTCTCTCTGGACAAAATAATATATTCAAACTGATACCAACCAAACAAACAAGAAATCATTAGAAATAAATTTATATGTCAAATGGGAGACCTTGAAACATATCATTTGTAAATATGAAACCATCGTCATCGTTAATGATATAAACGGGTTTGATTTCAGCTGTCGCCTTCTATCCGTCCACATTTGCTCTGTTGTAACATTCTTATTCTGTTATGTTCCTTGCGGAATTTGCGTGTTTATACACAAGGCAAATTTTATGGTGCTGCCAACCCTACAAAAAAATGTGTTGCCACAAAACCTAGTGAAAGCATGTACGTGAATTACACTAAAACATGTGGTTGCAAACCCTACTACAATATTTAAGTGGTCACAAATCCCACCGTCGCAAACCTCAAGGATAAAACTGAACACCTTTGTTTTTAAAATACAGATGATTTTTTTTTTGGCAAGCGCTTTGTTCGTATTTATATACACTAATATAACAGTTTTTCCAAAAACCTCTAAACGTATTTTTGAATTTCTTTTATTACAATTCACCCGTATGACTGAAAATTTAATTGACGTTGATTTGCACTCTCACGTGTAAATGAAATAATTTTACTTTTGACGGCAGGACGCCTACGTCAGCTTCCACAGTAACTTCCGTCAGCCCGGTAATTGCCCTCTGCACGGAGTGATATTACATTAAACAGATTTATTGAACTAGTCTACGCACCCTGCCCCTTCTGTAAACATCTCTTTGGAAGGATGTGGGCGTCATTAAATGTCCTAATTACTAAAATTGATTGCTTTTCGTCATACTGCTCAATCACGTCTGTATTAAGTTCGGTGGGAGGTAATCTTAGTCAAATATGGTTGTAAATGATGGGATGTTTTATACGTGGCACACACACACACACACACACACATAAACGCACGCACACGCACACACACACACACACACACCCTTGTTTTGGGTTCAATTGTATTTCGTTTGATGATAAATTAAAATAATATATTCTCAAAAATATATCATCTCAATCGAACAAGCAAACAAGCAGTCAAAGAGCTATGCTTTAGAATCCAAACATGATGTAAACATTTCTCACGTGTTTGTGTTATAACACTATTGGCAAATTACAACACTTTTAGTACAGGTAGTAGGTCAAAAAGAACTGTTTTCTTACGAACGTTAAAGTAAGTAGAGATATTTGCGTAAGATAATGTTCAACATGAAAGAAAAACTACAATAATTATATTCAAAATCACGAACAGCGTATAATACTTTTTTCTAATAAATCTAGGACAGGATTGTTATAAATCAAAAGCCTGATTTCACGATGTTAAAGAGGATGAGAATAATTCTATTTGTATTGTTACACATTATAAATACATTTGAACAGAAAAATACGTGTCTGGTGAGTGGCTTTTCGAACCAAACCAATCAAATCTTTCTAATTTTAGTGCTGGCCCAATATTAATAATTGTATTTGTATTGACTTTTACTGACAGTAAATAGCCAAACAAAATTTTAAGGAGTGGATATTAAGGAGATTTACCAGAATTCACATGTAAAATTATTTACAAATCAAAATATGATGTTTGGGGATATAGGGAAGTTAAGGGTAAACATATTCTTTATATCCGATCCGAGATAGAACTTCGGTCAATAGCCTCGGAGTACGCATGACTGCTGAAGGTACAACCAACAACAGAAAACAGACAATTATTAACAAAAAAATCTGACACCAATTTTAACGCTGCCAAAATTTGAATTTGAACAGCTTTGAGAAAAAACTAAACATACCTTTCTACAAATAGCTACACTCAATACCCCTTAAGGTTTATTTGCTTCTAAATTAATATTTGAGTAGAGATAAGGAAAGTTACATTTATAGAAAAGGTATCCGCGTTTACGTGAAGGGAGTGTGGAAAACCATTTAGGCAAATTTATATCAGTGTACCTTGCCACAATTATAATCACTGCATACTGCAGTATTATTTTAATAGGAATACATTGTTTTTAAATTAATTATCATTCCTCACTTGTGTTTTAGAACTCGGAAGAATTACACCACTCCATTTTTCATCTTCTGTTAGATATTTACGTGGTTTATTGTTTTCATTTTCATAACGCTTTCACCTCGTTTTTACTTCCAGCCTGATAATGGCATGAATTGCCGAAATATCTCTCATGGTATCTTTTATAACTTTTTAAACATTATAAATACTTTAATCTAGTTTGACTATTTACTTTTATAATACTGACAACTTTATGTTTATGATTTCAACTGTGAATTGTTCTTGATTTGAGTATATATTTATTAATCTGGTCCATTCATTTTATTGTACAGTACATTAGTGCTTTTAATTTTAATTATTGTCAGACATCACTTAATGAACAGTGCCTTAGGACAGCAACCAAAATGTTTTCTAACATTATTTTTACAATTAAAAATGCACTAAAATAATTTTCACTTGTTACACATCAAGTCATGTGATCTACAGCTGTCACTTTTGATGAATATTATCAATACCTATAAAATAGAATGAATAATATAATACAATGTTACTAATGTAGACGTTAAACCAATATTATGAGAGGTAAATTTTGTAGGTAATATTTAAAGAGTGAGGAACCGACTGTTAATTTGTTTCGTTCTCCTGTGGGGGGGTCACCAAGCTGTATACACAGGATCACCAACCTAACCTAAAGGAAGGAGAAAAAAAGAAGCTTCGAGTACCTTCCTTACAGTTTGAATTTATTAGGTTCCCATTGGCAAAATTTAAACACGCTGAAGAAGGGTAGGAATGTAATGACTGTTAAGACATGATTCAAGGGCTGGGCCAAGAAAACATCAATTATGTTGAAAATGTAGCTGGACACGGGTCAAAAAGTAGGCACTGTGGTTTAAGATGTAGGGCACGTCGGTCCAATTTATAGTCGGTCAAGGTCTAATTTAGTAAGATTATGTTTTTATGTTATGTAATCAAATTATAATTAAAAGTGATACACGTATACACAATATTAATTATCAAATAAAACTAACGCAATGGAATTTTCATCCAATACGATCATTATTTCAATGACCAGTAGTAAGTAAATAAAATATGAGCGTAACAAATATTGTATTTTACTAAATATTCTTATCACCAGAACATTACTATAGTCAAGACGATCTTGACGTTTAGCCCACGTGACTATCGACTTGAATTAATATCAGTACATAGAGAGAAAGAAGCCCTTCAAGAAACAATATCCACTAAAGAAAAGTGGGAGAGGTGATAGGTCTGACACTTCAGGCCAGAGAGTCCGGCACACTATCCGTTCATCCGACCCTACCAGCTGTCCCCCCCATCTCTCAAGAATAGTGTGTTGGGTGGGGGTTGGGGAGGAGGGGTGTCTCTACGCACCCGGTCCATTCTAGTGCATGATGGATATTGAGATGTGGGGGAAGTCTCCTGAAGGAAAGGACCCGCCCGCACCTGTCGGCACTGATCGATGAGCCAGAAGAGCATTATTCCCGGAACTGATGCATTATTAATATCAGGCACTCTTCTATTCTTACAATTCTAGGGCTCTATCCTCGGCGGAGCTTAGGAGCGGAGTTACTAAATAAGCTCTACTTTCACACGCTTAAAATATTTAGGACATGGTATTGAATATGGAGGAAGTAATTGCGTGGGAAATTACGTACCCTCTTAGCCTGTGGGTAGAACGAAAATCTCATCTCGTGAGATGAGCCAGTCGATGCTACTGCTTTAAATTAGATTTTTTTTTAACGCCGCACCTTGCTAGCCGTTCGGATTATCTATTATTTTTAGCACTATGTCTTACTACCCGTTTGGACCATACGCTCATGTACAAATTAGGATAATGGTTTTAGGGATTGGGAAGGTTTTATTTAAAGAAAGTGTATCAGCATTTAAGTGGAGGGAAAGTGGAAAAACATTTTGGAAAAAACTACCCACAGTACACCCGACCGAGATTCGAACCTCAATCTCCCCGTCATCGGCAGTCTGGTCCACTGTGAGAGAAGCGCGCTAGATCACGTGGCCACCTAAGTGGGTGGGTTATTTGTTAATCAATCTAATGCATTAGAGTTAAGAAAGGTTCGATTTAAAGAAAGGTTACCCGCATTAATGGGGCGGGAAAATGAGAAACCATTTGGGAAAAACCAAACTCAGTGTACTCCACTAGAATTCGAACACGGACCTCCCCGTCATCGGCAGTCCCATTTATTGCAAGAGGGATGTCTTAGACAATTCGACCTCCAGAATGTGTTTGCATTTATTACCAATATTATCATATTTTTATGTATTACGTGTGGTACAAAGTTTATCAGGGTTCACACTATTTTAATGTTACGAAATTACCTGTGTTTTCAAGATTTTCCAGAATTAATTTCGACCTTTCAAACACTTTAGAGAGTAAATAGGCCCCCTATAGAGGAATACAATTTTTTTTACGTAAATGACTTTAGAAATCATTCCGTTGTTGTTTGTAGAAAATGTATGCAGTTGTTATTCAACCCAATGTTGGTACGATGAAGCGCAAGAACTTTACCTTTTATCTTAAAATAATATACATTGTAGCAGAAACACTCCTCCAAAGAACATAAATGAAATAATATAAACTGTTACAAAAACATTGAGGAAAGAAGAATGTACCTACACAAATATTATATATATATATACAATATTTTCTTATAAGTAGGAAACTATTGGTTTTATAAAAATATATTACAAATAAAAGATTTTTATTTTTAATAGTACATCAGTACTATATCTTAAGTTATTTTGTATCTGAAATAGTTGCGAAGATATAATAAAGATTGGAAATTTCTGCTTATACAAAGTACCCTCAAAGTAATTTTCGTGGGAAAATAAGAGTTTCCATTTGGTTTATAAGACACAAAATTTAATCAAAATCGTTCAAGCGGATTTTGAGAAAAATCTACTTTTTATTATTTTGCCCATCAGTAAATTACACTTTGTTTTAGGATTAGATAGCTAATTCCAAAAAAGCTCGGGTGAACCCTACAAAAACCCTAGATATCTAGTTTTTGCCTGATCGGTAAAAGGATTCGTCTCTAGTCTATGATCCAGAGAGACAAACTGCATTGCAAAAAAGCACTTTTCCGTTTTCAGGAGGTCATGAAACGTCGACATTTATCAACATTTCGAGCACATTTTTTTTTTTACATTCACAATACTTCTCTCTCCGAGATGTCGAAAGTTGGTAAAATATTTTTTAGTCAAGTTTTACTTTAAAAACAGGACTAGATAAATATGGACGATTAATTTTCTCAGTAACTTCAAATTTTTTATTTTAAACGTTTCATTTTGTCAAAAATATAATGATTTTTTCTCTCCCTTAGTTAAAAGTGATTTTAAATTACAATGCATTTTTCTGAATCAATGAAAAATTTTCATTTCCTTTCATCCGTAGCTAACAAAAATACAAAAATCTACACGGGAAACTAATATTTATTTAGTAGACAACTGTAAGAACATATGTGAAGTGTCGTGTTTGTTTGTAAACACTACTGTTCTGTTTGCTAATGTTATTTTAACACACAAGGCTCTTTTATTATTTGGTTTCACTTTTTTTGTTTAAAAAACAAATGAGTTTCAAACATGATTGAATTTGTAAGTGTGCTTACTACAAGTCCTCGTATATATCAATGCAAATTAAGTATTGGAACAAACTTTTTTTTTAAGTCCATTTTTACGTCAATTTAATTGGAATGCATGAAATTTAAACCCGAAAACTAATTGCAAAACTAATATAATATGTTGTACGTGATGTATTTCAACAACGGCGAGATGGGAAAAAGATAGTTCAATAACGGTGATCAGATTCATGATTTGAAATCCCATTATATTTAATGACAACCAAACGAATACGTGGCATTCATTTCCATTGTAAATTAGATTGATTATTTTAAAAATAAAAATCTCATGGTTATATGGACGAGTAGTTAGGGGAAATGAATACATTTCTAAAGGACTGGTGGTGTTTGAAATAATTTAATTTTTGGGTTTGGAATCAACATAATATCAATATGATATACTTATGAACGCTAATATTTGGTGTTAAGTGGCCAGTGTGGGTTTATTAATATTAGTTACGTGTTATAGCAAACAACTAATTATTGAATGTATTCATAATATTTAATTTCAAAGCGTATTAGATAAACGCAAACATTTTACAGTGTATTAATATTAATAAGTTTAATTGTTTAGAAAAATACCACATTAATCAGCTGACACTTTTAAGACTAAATAATGAAAAATAGAGTTAAAATTAATTTGTAATTATTATTTGAATAATAGGGGAATAATGTTGTTAATAACTTTATATACAGTTTAACCCCTTTATACCAGACCTCATTGGTCCGAAATTCCGGATATTCGGCATACAATTTTCGGAAAACCCCGGAGAAAAACAATAAACTAAATTCTACGAAACATGTAATATTTTATTGATAGCAAAATCAAAGATAAAAGAGAATTTGTTATAAAATAGAAAAACATGAATTAGAAATACTTACATGTTGTTGTTAACACAATGTTTTTTTTTACTGTTAATTAAAGTAAATTTGATCAAACATTTTCAACTGTGATTTAAAATTTGTGAAAATACTATGTCTCGCAGTTGACCCTTCCGTAATTTCTGAACAAGCCTCGATCCCGATTAGTTCGGCTTAGCGAGGTTCTACTGTAGTTTGAAGTTGAGTCAGTAAAAAAAATTCTCAAATTATGCTGTCATTAATTAAGTAATTTTTTGGCTCTATTTGTGTTTTAATGTTATTTTAAATACGCTAAGCCAGTGTTTCTTAAAGTGTGGTCCGCAGCGACCAATCAAGTGGTTCACTGGATCTCAGGAAGTTTAGTAATAATAATAAACTCATATAATACAAACATTTGAAATGCAAAATATTAAATATGAAATATCCATACAATGATTTATTTATTTTCTTGGTAGACACAAGTCCCATATAAAAGGAAGTTTATACTAAGTTTAAACGAGGCTTAAGTCAACAAATCATAACTTTTTACCAAAAATGATGAGGTTTGGTAAAATAATAAAACAACTCTTACTTAACTGACTATACGCAATTATATGATATTTTGGTTCAACATTTCGTTTAATAAATTAGTGTGTGTCTTGTATTTATAGTCGTAAAATAAAATTGCTTAAAGACCATGTTTTTCTTGCATAGCTCTTAAAAATCCCTCCACCCTAATCCCAGGGTCCCGGTGATCCCCCAGTGCGCATAACTTACATTTAGTGGTCCTCAATCACCAAAACTTTGACAGATACTGTTTTAAATACTCGTAACTAAAACATTGTTAGAATTCACAAATAATTTGTGATGAGCATGCTTGGTAAAATTGTTATTTATTTCAAAATTTCACTCTAAAATGTTTTGTTGTTGATAGTTAACTAACAGTTACCAATTTTTTTTATCACATCGTCTTACTATCCATTAGGGTTGTGCGCATGTGTTCTAATTACGCGAATGTGCTAGAGATGAGAAAGGTTGAAATAGAAGAAGTATACCTGCATTTGTGTGGAGGTAAAGTGGAAAACCACCTAGAAAAAATCACCCTCTGTATACCCAACCGGGGTTAGAACCCAGATATTCCTACAATAAACAGTCCAGTCTACTGCGAGAGTAACGCCTTAGACTGTTTAATAACACTCATGGTAAACTGCTACTGTTTATACCGACACTCAACACGCACGGGATCTAACTAGCTTATGGTGAAATCAGAATCTCTCGTAGTTGGTTCCAACTTCTGATCACGTGAAGAAAAGAAAATATACCCCACCTAGAATAAAACCAGTCTTTAATAGTTGCTTCTATTGACGTCTGAGGCACCTGCTTCAGTGGCCTAATGGTCTAAGGCGTCATTCCATTGTTATAAAAGGCTGCTGAGGACAGGAATATCGTGGTTAGAATCCCGGTCCTGTGCATTGAGGTTTTTTTTTCTCCCAAGAATTGTTTTTCACTCACTCTCCAGGCAGAGGCCGCTAAACTCCCTCTAAATTCAACCTCCCTCATCCCTAACTCATTAGTATAATTAGTACATATGCGTATAACCTGAACAGTAAGTAAAACGCGGATGCTAAAAAAAAAAAAGTCAGATCCATTGACAAAATATACGAGTTTTTTTTAGACGTATTATCAGACAGCTTTAAAATTGATTAGACTTACTTTCACGTATTTATACGTCAAGTCATGTCATCTGTAACTATAAAATTTTAAATATAATATAAACACAATAAAAATAATACCTATATATGTTAAAGTATCATTAATGTTGACAAAAAAATAAGGATTGTATTTTTAAAAGACCCTTCCTATGAAAATTGGACTGTAGTATCTATACCAAATTCAAGTTATTAAAACCTTAACGATGTAGATAATTAGGGCTATAATTATCTGCCAATGGGTGACCTGGTGGTCTAGAGGTAAGGTGTCAGACTTCTGTGCTGAAGGTCCGGGGTTCAATCCTCGGTCCCGGCACACATTTATCTGATTGCCAAACCCTTCCTTCACCTATGACAAGACGTGTATTAATCACAACTTGTGAATGAGAGGAATGCCAGGCCTCCACCGTGGTTCAGATTCCACGTTAAACTGTAGGTCCTCCATTTCATCTCACAATCACTCCCTACCATTACACATTAGCGTAAGTGCGTATAACCCGAACGGGTAGTAAGACGCGGTGCTAATAATAATAATAATAAATTATTATCTGCCTACCATGTAAACCCTGTGCATGGCTTATTTGGTGCTGACTGACAGTTCACAGCTGACAGCTGACGGCCTTGAAATGTTACCAGACCAAATTATTAATCCCTACGTTGAACCATATGATCTACAAAAAACACGTGTTTAACAGCTGTAACTTCTGACAGTCAAAATTTAGGTATATGAGTGTCAGAAGTCAGCTGTGAGCTGTCAGTCAGCACCAAATAAGTCGTGGAGCTACTGTATCTAGGCTCACGTGCCTTCTCGACGAGATCATGTTAATATAACGAACAAAGATATCTCTTACAAATTGCATCGGGTACGTTTTAAATCCTTATTAGAGAGTTTGTCTCTTTTATCAGGAAAACTGCATATCAAAATCAAGTTTGTCACAAATTGTTGTTACTGACACTAATGATCATGACGGTTGCAAGAAATAACACAGAATCATTAATGACAGCAAAACTGTTGTTTGGTAAAATATATACAACACAATTTAATGAATTAAAGTATTAATAAAATATAATTGACTAACATATTTTCGTTCCATTTAGTATTTAGATAAAAATATTCTTGTTGTAATACCTTTTTAGCTTTTATCTTAGAATACTTTTTTTAATATTGTATAATTATTCAAAGCGTTACATTTTTGAAACTTGCAGTAATTGTAAGCACTCATAGACTTTTTCTTAGACGCGAGTGGCTCTTTATTTCTATTTGGTTAAATAATTATTTGATTCAAGTTTTAAAACATAAGAGAATTTCTAAATTTCAAGGGCTATGGGTCCCTTAAAACAAAAAGAAACAATATTTGGCATCTTTGGCTTCTAAAATCTAACATTATTATATTTTCTTATAATGAACAAAGTAATTATTTTATTTTAGGATAGGTAATATAAATAAATAAATACATTTATATATAAATAAATATACATTTATAAAGCTTTAAATTAAGTGATATTTTTTTTACATTTATGACAATTCCATTATGTATTTTATTAAATGGTTTTCACTCTTCCTCCACGAAAATTCTGGTATATTGCCTCTAAATTTCACCTTTCTCACCCCTAGCACATTAACATAATTAGTACCTATGAGTACAACCCGATAGGATAGTAAGGCGTGGTGTCAAAAATCTAAACAAATTAATAAAATATCTAATTTAATTCAAATATAATATTACAATTCAATTGTTTGCATTTTAAGCAATATATAACTTCTATAGCTTACAAAAAAAGTTTCATATATTTATAAATTCTTCGCCTTAGAATGGTTAATGTATCTATGTTTGAAATTGGTGCACACTAATAATATATTTTGTCAATTTCTATTTTCAAACTGTATCAGTCTATTCATTATAAGATCAGCGAATCATAACATTTCACTGAATGGTATAAAACGGTCTGCGTGGTGAAATAAAACAGCTTTTTAACCAGCAGAGCGTGGTCGGGGGAATTGGGGAAGAGTGATTTATATATTTCAATTATATACTCGATTGGATTTTGTATGCTTTGGCTCTTAGGCTAATGAACAATTTCTGACACATAATATCTATTTCTGAGGAAGTTACTCTGCCCGTTGCCGGGCCATACGGAGCGAGTCGACTAGAGTCATCAGTCGTACTTGTACTAGATGGCAGCCACCATGCTCAGGGTACTGGGTTCGAGTATGTAGGGGGTTGCGAGAGGTGTCAGTCAAGAAAACTGTTTAAGTATTAACGACTAAGCCATTTATCCCACGAGCGCAAACGTCCAGGTTCTTATATTTCTTTTATAACACCTTTTAACATCACATTTTGTATTAACTCTCAGTGCTACTAATAAGCTCAAAAAATCGATCCTCCAGTATCATTTGAAGCCCAACATCTACCTTGCAACCTACCCTACGTTTTCCCGGAAGCTATCTTGACAGATCCGGCCCACGGAAGCAGGGTAGGCAACATATACATATTTTTACTAATGACTTGAGCATATCCAACATGTGCTTGGTGTTAAATTCAATTTTAACTATAGTATTATAGAATTTATTGATATACTTAAAACCCGCGTCGGTGGCGTATTTAGCTAACGCGCTAGTTTCGTGATGAGCTAAACTGTCGAGGACGGGGAGATCAAGATTCTAACCTCGCTCGGGTGAACTGGGGGTGGTTTTTCCTAAATGGTTTTTTCCATTCTACCTCCACGCAAATGTGGGTTTACTTTCTCTATATTCAACCTTCCCAGATCCCAACCCATTAGCGTAATTAGTACTCAAGCGTATAACCCTAACGGGTATTAATACGCGGTGCTTATTATTATTATATACTTATATAGTTATATAATACTGTCACGATGATTTAGGACTTGGATTTACATTTAGTGAAACCCTTGCATTTAAAAGCCTAAGGAATATAAAATATAGACCTATTTATAAACTTGAATATTCCATACATAATGGAGAGTTGATGCCTTTTGCCCACAGAACTACAGCTTGAACGTCACCTCTAATGTATTTCAATAACGGTCCACTCACGGGGTTACTGTTTGTTAACCGGTTTACGACGCGTCCGTGATTAGTCGCTGGAAACTCAACATGCTTATTACTGGGTTACTTTGGTTATGAGCTCAATTACCATGAATAAACAATTATTGGACACTTACTGTGGATTCACACACTCACCGAAAAACTAGCGCAGAGTATAAACGTGGTCACGTGACGAGCTCTAAGCCAATTACAATATTTCCGTTTAATCGGTGCGAGATGTTCTGAAGTTCAACTATTCTCTACTGTGTAGGCTCTGTCCAAGATGCTCGGCACAGGAGAGCCAATAAAATCTCAGAACCAACCAACTCAAATCAGTGCGCATGCGCATTTGACAACGCATGCTCTCTACAGCCGGAAACAAGCAGACAGCTTCGTTGGCCGTTGGGGGGAGATTTTAAATAACACGTTAATGTAAAGCGAGTTTATCGATGTATTGGATTGTGCCACGACACAGCGTTATAATTTGTAAACATCTATAAAGAGAATGATCTAAAATATATGTGTATCCACTACAAAATAGAATATGTTGATAATAATCTGTTTTAAAGCGTTGCAATGCATCATGGGTCAACTTAAAGTATGTGAATTATTGCGTATATTCTGCTTTCTATTTTTCGGCGAATGTGTGAATCAAGCTTTAACGTACGATTCAAGGTAACTTTCTTTCGATCGCTATATATTTTGCATTAGTTCGTTGCAGTTCCTTTGCCACGACGAATAGTCTATATTACTATTACTATTACTATTATCATTATCATTATCATTATCATTATCATTATCAGTAGTAGTAGTAGTAGTAGTAGTAGTAGTAGTAGTAGTAGTAGTAGTAGTAGTAGTAGTAGTAGTAGTAGTAGTAGTAGTAGTAGTAGTAGTAGTA
>CABFWB010001313.1:18112-66347 GCA_902151455.1 Timema bartmani
GAGAGCGGGAGCAGATATAGATTTTGTAAGGGTGGCGTCCCCAAATGAAGCCTTAGCCTTTTTAATACATGGGTCACACTTAAAAGTAGATACCCCACTTTTCATAAATATCTCATATTCTGCATCATTAATTTTGAGGCAGTCCAGATGAAACCTTGCTTTGCAAGGGCCAGAGCACCAAATGAACCTTTGTCGGCCAAAGAATGCACGGGAGCATTTCGCACAATTGTCCTCACTGCCCGGCATATTGAACCCACCAGGCCTAAGGATAGGCAAACTCACACAAAACACAACACTCAGCACACGGAATGGGGTCACTTGCGGAGCTCCGTAAAAACACGTCCACTCACGGCAAGCGCCAACTGACTAATACTAATAATAATAATAATAATAATAATAATAATAATAATAATAATAATAATAATAATAATAATAATAATAATAATAATAATAATAATAATAGAAAACCAAATCATCTTCGGCACTCGAGTCATTAGACATTATAGCAATAATAATTATTAAATATTCTAGAAGCCCAAAGAAGGTGCTTGCAGCTAGATAGTACGCAAATGATTGAAATTCCATAATTTTTGCGGAATATCGTGTGCGAACGATAAATAACAAACAACAAGTTATTGACCGGTTAGTGACTTTAATCACAAATGAGTCCGATCACAGTTGAGTTTTAAACATATGTGCATAAACACTACCGAACACGGTTTATATAACGTTATAAACGGCTTCCATTTAATACGATTCACCATCTTCAAATAAGAAGTTAACGTGGCCTTTTATAAGCTCTCGTTTATAGCACATTTTTAGGTAAAACACAGATGCCACTTTCACAACAAAAAAAATCAAATCTAAACGGCTGTTTTCATAAGCTGTGCTTCAATATTGTAAAAACGATTAAAGAAAAAGCATAGAAAAAAAGGTTTGCTATGAAATTTTGCTTGCCAAATGTGACAGGAACCTTATTAAATATCCATTTCGATGGCCGTACGTTCTAAGGCATCATTCTCGCAATATATTGGACTGTCCATAACTGGGAAAACTGGGTTAGAGTCCCGGATGGGTGTAATAAGGGTGGTTTTTACTAAATGGTTTTCCGCTACCTCTCCACGCAACTGCAGGTACACTTAATTCACATTCAACCTTCCTTATCCCTAACACATAAGCGTTATTAGCACATATGCGTAGGCTATAGCCCTAACGAGCAATCAAGCGTGATAACACATTTTTAACTATACCATATTATTATTATTATTATTAGCACCACGTCTTACTACCCGTTCGGGTTATACGCACTTACGCTAATGTGTAATGGTAGGGTGATTGTGAGATGAAATGGAGGACCTACAGTTTAACGTGTAATCCGAACCACGGTAGAGGCCTGGCATTCCACACATTCACAAGTTGTGATTAATACACGTCTTGTCAGAGGTGAAGGAAGGGTTTGGCAATCAGATAAATCTGTGCCGGGACCGAGGATTGAACCCCGGACCCTTAGCACAGAAGTCTGACACCTTACCCCTAGACCACCAGGTCACCCACACCATATTATTAATAAAGTGTATAGGTTTTATTTGTATTTATTTACATGAGGTGTAAAAAAGAAAAGAAAATGAGACGATATTGAATGTAACGAAATTGTGTTGACGCCCAAATAAAACAATTAAGTTGAAATAAAAACACGTTTTATTTATTTAAGTGGCCTAAAATAAATTAAATATATACTTTTTACATTCTCTCCACACCTCGGAGAGAAAGTATTGTGATCGTCAAAAAAAAATTGAACTCGAGATTTTGATAAATGTCGACGGTTCATGACCCNAATAAATCCTCCGACCTTCTTCAGTGGGTGAATGATTAAGACTGGCCTGCTGAAGATGTGGAGATCGGGATTCAAAACCAGGTCGGCTATTGTTATTATTAGCACCGCGTCTTAATACTCGTTCGGGTTATACTCACTTACGCTAATGTGTAATGGTAGGGTGATTGTGAGATGAAATGGAGGACCTACAGTTTAACGTGGAATCCGAACCACGGTGGAGGCCTGGCATTCCTCACATTCACAAGTTGTGATTAATACACGTCTTGTCAGAGGTGAAGGAAGGATTTGGCAATCAGATAAATCTGTGCCGGGACCGAGGATTGAACCCCGGATCCCCAGCACAGAAGTCTAACACCTTACCCCTAGACCACCAGGTCACCTACCTCGGGTCTACTGAAGTTGCTTTTTTCTCAATTGTTTCTGCTCCTCCTTTTACCCAAATGCGAGTAGATTACCTCTAAAATGCTTCTTTCCTCATCCCTACCTAATTAGAGTAATTATCATAATTAACTGCGTATAATCTGAACAACAAGTTAACGGGTTTTATTTTCAGTGGGTGTAATAAGTACAGAACTATCAGCCATGCAAATTATGTTTCAAAATACGTATCAATATAACTTTATCTTAACTAGCTATAATAGCTTATATCCCGAACGGGTAGTAAGATGTTGTGCGAAAAACAACTAGCTCCAATAATATAAAAGTACCACAAATATTAACCGGCCACGTGGTGTAGTGGTCAGTGCACCTGGCTAGGAGTCTAGAGGTACCGTGTTCGATTCCTGGCTGGTATCATGGGTATTTTTTCCGAAAGGGGAACTACCCCAACAGTACCAGGCTTTTGTTAGTTAGGCTTAAGTTAGGTTTAAGTGTTTCTACTGGTACCATCCCATAATCACCATCATCTCATCGGGACATGGAAATGAACCTCCATGGAAAGGATGTACGGTTAGTACATTCAGGCATCCCTTGATCAACGGTACATTAGTACTGGATAATCTTTCCACTACTGGACTATGAATGATGTAGCACAGACGCGCAATAAGTATATATTTATATATATCACAAAAATGGATTAATTATTTGACTAAAATTGTGTTACAAGGATGTTTAACTTAAATTAATATATATTTATATTAATATTCTAAACACTCCACTGAGGTGACAGCTAAACCAAGAAATTAAAATAAATTTTGAGTCTGAGGCTATTTTAACACACTAATTAAAAATTAACTTCAATTAAAACACATCACTTAGCTTTTGTTTAATCCACCCTTTCAATACAAACAAGCGAGATTCGAACCCCGATGTCCCCGTCATCAGCAGTCCAGTCTACTGCGAGAGTGACGCCTTAGACTGTTTGACGTTATACATGGGCTAGTGGTCTACTGCTACTGTTTTTACTGATACTCAATACACACGGGATCTAACTAGCTCAGAGTGAACTTTAATTCTCTCTCGGTTCCTTCCAACTTTTGATCACGCGAAGTAAAGATAATGTACCCCCACCTAGAATAAAACCAGAGTTCTTGTTAGTTGGTTCTATCGACGTCTGAGGCCCACTAACAAATACGTGTTCTTTAGAAAACTTGTCCAACACCTTAGCTCAGTCGGTAGCGTGTCTTTCTATTGAGCTAAGTGTCCCGGGTTTAATTTCCGTTATGGCCGAAAAAAATTATCGTTGGTGAAATGTGGGTATCACTTTCACAGTGATGAATTAACAGTCGTGGGGCTGGATGTTGTGTCTGTTCTAGATTTATTATATGTAGTGCTTTGGTGTAATCAGTCGTTTCAAAGAGTGCCCGTTAAATACCTCAAATGAATGAAAAAAATTAAATGTTTGACACATTATCAAACAGATTTAAGATGTATTGGATCTACTTTCACTTATTCATACGTCAAGTCATGTCATATGCAGCTATAGCTTTTGAAATATATGATAAAAATCAATGATTAATGTTCACACTAAACAAATATTTGGCCTTGAAATAACCTTAAAGATGTCCATCAAATAAAAAATAACTAGTGGGTCGTTGTAGCGATGGCTGCAGATCATTGCATTAAAATGTATTTTAAACTTTATATTAGGAAAAGAATCTATATAATAGGCCCTCAATCACTTTTTAGTTAAAAGCTTACCCGTGAAAGGCTATTAACTTTACTTAGATATTTAGTTTTTGGTGGTGTAATTTGAATACAAAAATTATATTTTACTCCTTCACGCCCCGATGAGAACTTTAAAATAACTCCTCTCCCAGATATCTATCTATTTGTTGCATCAAACCACTCAAGTAACGATTGAGATAATATTATTTTTAAACAAAGACAAACTATTTTATTTACCAGTAATATACAGCTATAAACAAATCATGTTTTCCATGGTGATGTAAACAAAGAATGATTGTACAGATGAACCTCTGTCCACACAGAAGGAAAAGATGGAAAATTTGCTAGGAAAATTGGGTTTTAGTTTTAGGCCACAATTTCTACCAGCATCCTGATTCCCTAATGAATAAAATGAGTGTTCGTTTGTCAAAATCTGTTCAGTCATTTCCTCGTAATTTCTATTACTGGATTATCAAATAATATGAATTAGGATATATGATAGAGCGAGTTATATGAATGTGATAGTGAAAATGAGAGTGTAAGTGTTTGAGTATGTTATTGTGTAAGTGTTGGGGTGAATGTGAAAATGAGAGTGTGAGTGGGAGAAGACAGAGAATGACCAATTGAGAGAGATCGAGTGAGTGTGAGCGAGTGATAGTGATAGTGATAGTATGTGTATGTGTTGGAGAGAGAAATACTGGGAGAAGAGAAAAAGATTGTGTGTAGGAGGAGAGAGAGTGTGTGTGTGAGAGAAAATGAGCGAGAAAAAGAGAATAGCTAAGGGAGAATGCGTGATAAGGTGTGTGTGTTTGTGTGTGTGTGAGGGGAGAGAGTGTGTGAGAGCGTGAGAAAGTCTGATAGAGAGAGAGAGAATGTGAAAATATAGATGTAGTACACAAAACATTAATTTAAATTTCATATCCTCAAAACTAAGCGGCAAAATGAAAACGTAGCTAACTAATGTATTTGTATTGTGTTACTATTTGCTAAACTGAACATCAAAACCCATTCTCTGAATAAAATGAACATCAAAACCCATGATTTGAAAACAATGAACACCAAAATTCATAATTAGATAGCTAAAACGGCTATTTTTTTTAAACATTATTCAAGATTATTTTATCGTTTTTGAGCTTATTATACATACCTAAACATACTTAAACATAATTTTTTTTATTCTTGAAACAAAACGTAGACAATATTTTCACGAACTTAACAACTTAACCTTTTAATTTTCGAATTATGCTCAATATTATTGATATTAAATTCGAATTAACGTTAATAACATTACAATAAAAATAAATATCTCCCCAGTTTAGGAATCTCAATTTAGGTGTCAATGTCCAAAGGGAAAATTGTGATGTGTTTGGACTAACAATTAATTAAGATTGAGTTATTATTTTTTAGCCAAAGAAATATATTTTATTCAGAGATCTACAACCATGTTTCAAATACTGATTTCCACGGTGATTAAACAAATAATGAAAAACCGAAAATTCTCTGTGGAAATCGTTTTCTCGTGGAAAACTACTATTTTTCCCGACATCCTGAACTCCTAACCGTTAACATGAGTGGTCGTTTGTCAAAATTTGTTCAGTCATTTTCTTTTAATTTCTTTTTACAGAAACGGGCTTATCAAATTATATATAAGACTAGTGCTGATCTCTTTACCCCACAAAAACAAAATACTTTATTTATCTCACCTAAAATGCCCCATCCGGTTTATGTATTATTATTATTATTATTATTATTATTATTATTATTATTATTATTATTATTATATATTCTATCTTACGACAGGTGCATTGCTTTTGTCAGTGAAACTTAGAACTCCAATACATCCTGTCCTCTGCCTCCTCCTTCAGCTCCCAGAATGTTTTTCTTTCCTTCTAGTGATCTAACATTTGAATCCTCCTTTTACCTAAGCTCCTTTTTCTCTCAACCTTTCTTGCTAAGGGAATTTATTTATTTATTTATTTACAAGAGAGATCCACTCTTTTTTCTATAGGCTTACATGCTTTTGAAAAAGCCACTTGTTTTTTATTATTTTATATATGTGATAAAATAACTTATATAAGAGGCGTGTTTGGAAAGTAAGAACTTTTCTCAAATATGCTCGCATGCGCACTGAGCTCCCTCATACATTAGTTTACCACAAACGCTATCACAGGAGAAGCAGTGTGTGTTTACATTTTGTTTTGAATGTTTAAAATATTTAAGATAGTTGAAGGACCCGCTGGTTATGAAATACGGTCTGCTATCCATTTTTTTTAATGCAAGAAATTATTGCCAGATTAGTGAATTTTATGGTGAAAATGCAATGAATGATGGAATAATAAGTAAATGGGTTAGACAATTTAAAGAAGGGCGTGAAACCGTGCATAATGAGTCATTGATGATGATTTTGTGCAGAAAATCAACGAGAAAAATTCGTAAGAACAGACGGTTTATGATTTCGTTAATTTCTTGTGAATTTTCTCAAATTTCATAAACTGTTCTGTATGAAATTGTGACCGATCGTTTAAAATATCGGAAGTTATGCTCACGCTGGGTGTGAAAAATGTTCTCTGACGTGCACAAAAACAAGTGACTTGTCAGTGCTTTTAATTGCTTACACGATACAGTGATAGAAGTGATAATTTTCTAAGCCACATATCACTGGTGATGAGACATGGGTGTCTCACATTACGTCGGAATCAAAATAGCAGTCCATGGAGTGCAGGCATACCACATCTACATAAAATTAGAAATTCAAGCAAATTTCAATTTGTAAGATCAAGTGCACCTTTTTTTTGGGGGGAGGTGGGAGGAGATAAAGGGAGTTTTGCTTGTTGATTTCATGCTACAGGAGACAACAATAAGTGCTGAATTCTATTGTGAGACCTTGAAGAAATTGCGTCGCGCGATCCAAAACAAAAGGAGAGGCATGCTCAGTCGTGGTATTGTGTTGATTCACGATAATGCTTGATCAGACGCTGCTGTTCGAATCCAAGAGCTCATCACGTCATTTCGCTGGGAACAAACTAATAATCCTCCCTACAGCTCAGACTTAACGCCAAGTGAATTTCACCTGCTCCTTGCCGGTCTGCGCTATGACGACAACGTCGTCAAAAGAGCTGTGCAACATTGGCCGTCATCTTCACAAGCGGCTTCATTTTATGAAGAGGGTATTCAGATATTAGTGCAATGCTACGACACATGCCTTAATACTAGTGGGAACTATGTGGAAAAGTAGTTTAAGATGTGGCCTTTATTGTAACTATAAAATTGTTTAAAAAAATTTGTTTCTATTTTTTAATACCCAAACGGTACTTACTTTCCGAATACGCCGCCTCATATATGTTAAAATTCTAAATAATTTTACCACTTTTTTGTATGAATGAGAAAATAATATATATATATTTCTTGTAAGATGGTAAAAATAATATCTATACCTATGTATTTTACAGTTAATGATATTTTCAAAAATAAAATATATTTCTTCTGATGGAACTATTCGTATACTCGTATTATGCTATTTTCACTTTCTCTCGACACCTCGGAGAGAAAGCAATGTGATCGTCAAAAAGACGAACTCAAGATTTTAATGAAATGTCGATGATTCACGTCTCTCCTAAACAAGAAATGTTGTTTCCACGATGCCATTTGACTGTACCTTGGGCTAGATATAAAACTATTTTACAGATTAGACAATAACTTGGTATCTAGTATGTTAACAAGGTGACTCCTGATAATTTTTTGGAATTAGATGTCTAAACCCAAATTTAAGTGCAGTTTGCTGAAGGGAAAAGAGAGAAAAAAATATTTTCTCAAAATTCACTCCAACGATTTTGATTAATGTTATATCTAGACACTATTTATTATTATAAACAAAATTGCAACTTTCATTTTCTCATGAAAATTACTTTGAGGGTACTTTACATGAGGGACATTTTCCAATTTTCATCATTTCTCCACAACTATTTGAGATAGGAAATAACTTATCATTGTAAAGTTGTAGTACTATTAAAGATACAAATCTTTTGTTTGAAATATATTTTTATAAAACCAATAGTCTTGAGCTTTAGTCAAAAATATATACTTTTTAATTCAAGTCTGAAAATGAATTTGATTCTTATGCTCTTTGTTGGACAGATATATTTTTCTTTTCTCCCTTTTTCTCTAGCAGTGTTTCTAGTTTTCAATGCCATAGAGTAAGTAACGGTGTTTATTATTTCATTTATGATCTTTGGTTTAATGTTTATACAACAATGTATACACCTATTATTTCTTTTCATAAATCTTACAAGTTTTTAGTAAATGTCTATATTTTTAAGATAAAAGCGATAGAAAGTCTGTGCGGTGCACTCTACCATTTATTTTATGAGTTTTCGCATTGTTTATAGACTCCGGATATCCTAACAGCTAACAGGCTTACCTTGCTTCACTCACTGTGGCATGGCTCATAAGATAAGCCCATAGTGTAGTGTACACTCCATATATCCTGAAGTAGCAGCCTTACCTTGACGTATTACAATATGACCCTATTTTATAATTTATACCATAGTGGAATAATTCAAGGTACACAGTCATGTTCATGGTATGAATAAACGTCTGCATTGTATTTTTTCAAATCAAAATCCTATTGCATATTAGAAATATGACAGAGAAAAGTAACTTTTAGACCACCCTATCTACCAAGCACAGTGTTTGAAGTTTTCTACCTTGTAAGATGAACCAAGAGAATATACGACGCATTCAGTCTTAAAAATAGCGTAATATTTTTGTATGTAAAAAAAACCTTTCAGGGAATTATAATCACTAACATAACTCCATGGTGTGAGCCCATAAGCCAGCTATAACGACCGAGCTGCCACCACCATTATCAATGATAGCGCCAACATTTACGGATATGGGGTGTCATGTGGTCAGCACAACAAGCCCTCAGAACGTTAATCACAGTTTTCTATATTGAAGTCACTACTTATTTATTCAAGTAGCTCCTCATTTGTCCTCACGAGGCTGAGTTTGACGCCGTTACAGACTCACTGCTTCACAGAAAAATTCTGGAAGCACCGGAAATCGAACCCGGGACCTCTAGATCTGTGATAAGGAACTTTGACCACATTTAATAAAAATAAATAAAACAAATAAAAAGAAATCTAGTTAGTTCTCATACTCTAATTTTTTCTTTCCCTCAAGTATAAAAAAAATTTAAAAAAATGTTAGGCATGTGACAAAAAAAAAAGTCGGAGAGAACAAGAAAATAATAAGATACCAAGAGAAAGGGTGGTGAGGGAAGAAATAAATTTTGGTTGGTAATTGTAAGCGATGTGGTAGTCAGCATGGGAGTCGTATAAACAAGGTGGTTTCTCTGCGTCGCTTAGACCGACCCGCACAACAAATGCGACATTTTGTTTCACAACGAAAAGTTTTGTCGGAAAGGTCGGTGTCCATAACAACAACTAGAGTGCCACTCACTTGTTGTAACATTGCTGCGCAGCGCTCTGACACGCTTTGCGACAAAGGGCGAAGCTGCGTTGACCGATTTCGCGCAACAAATACACTTGAGACATTTAGAAATGCGCATGCGCGTGGACATAAAACAACATGGCCATCTGTTCCCTAAATCCTTTGACAGTGCGTTGTCAGACTGTAGAGCTGTGCAATTTGTGTTTATGTTTATATTTGTTATGTTAATTAATATTGGGTGAGCCTCTCTCTGTTTTCTAGTCCAATAATTGAATAAATTGCAACAAAAGAGCAGCTACATCTACTTCTTCACTTGTCATATCGTTCGCAACTCACTAACTTCACTAAAAAACACTTCGCACAAACCCGCCTTGGTGGCCGCGCGGTCTGAGACGCTACCCTCGCAGTAGACTAGACCGCAGATGACGGGAAGATCGAGGCTAGAATCTCGGTTGGGTGTACTGAGATTTTTCCAAAATTGTTTTCCGATATCCCTCCACGAAAATACGAGTACACTTCCTATAAAACCTCCTTAATCCCTAAACAACAACTGGTAGGAAAACGAAAAAAATTCCGTTGGAGTTGCGAGTGAAAATATCTCACCAAAGGTTATCTCTTTCTACAACGAATGCAATTTAATGCAACGTTTGGGCTCTCAAGAAACCGTCGCTACGAGACAAAATGTTGCGTGAGGTGTGAAGCCGGCCTTACTTACATTGAGACTAAGATTAAGCTAGAACCTTCTCGCACACACACTTAACTGGCAGATAAGGTTCTTACCATCAGAATACGATGCAAGTGAGAGTCCCGAGGGACATCTAGTTTATTACCACCCTTCAGTTGGCTAAAATACCCCACAGCTGTGCGACTTGGCTGGAACATCGATTTTGGGTAAACCGCTATTTTAGTTACACATTGAATCATCTCCAGTATTTCTAAACATTCAGTAACCTTTTCTCTTTAGCACTACGTTTCACTACTCGTTCGGGCTATAAGCACATGTAATAATTACTTTTTTGTGCTGGGAATGAGGAAAGTTGAATTTAGATTAAATGTACCCGAATTTGCGTGTAAAAGAGAGGAAAGCCATTATGTAGGGAAAAAAAACACCCTGAGAACATCCGACCGGGATTAAAACCCCAATCACCCTATCATCTGTAGTCAAATATATTACGAGAGTGACGCCTTAGTCCATTCTACCACCAAGGCTGGTATTAAGTAGCAATAATTAATGTTATTCTAAGATATTGGCACCAATACTAAAACACAAGCTTATTTTCTTGAAACAAAATATTTTATATAAAATAAATAAATTAGTTCACCATATTTTTTAATCCTTATAACTTTACCTTAATTTTCTTATGGAGTAACATTTGAAAGACCTTTTAAAAATATATATATTAAAAAAATTACTATCAACATTTAATAACGTTTTATTATATTATTAGGATTATTTTATAGGCATTGACAATCTCTATAAAAAGTGATAGGCACTGATCACATGACTTGAGGTATAAATACGTGAGATTAGGTCTAGTAGCTTTTTTTTATAGCTCTCAGATATGTAATATATTTGCAATAAAATTTGGTTATGCATGAAACATTGAAAGTTTTCCTTCCATAAAATTAGTGAATGTGGACAAATAACCCTCTTGCCCTAAGCTCAATTCCCTCTTGCCTGGCCAATTTTAGGATTTATAGGCACAAGCAACGTCAGTGAGCATATAAGGTCCAGTTGAGAACTGCGATAATTGAATAATGGAATTAATGGCTTACCAAAATGCTCCTGTAGGCAACTTAAGTTGAGAGAAACTTGAACAGAATTAATGTAATTACTATCATGAAAAATGAAAGAAGGATTCGTAAGTTATCTGCATTAGGTAAACACATTAATATAAATGCTTTTAAAATCAGGTATTAGTGTTAACTAACTAAATATATATATAATTATGTTATTTCTAACTATTAGTTTATAAATTATCAATCTAATAGTTAAGAGTTGACCTAGGTAGTTTTGGGGTAAAGTTCTCACCTCAGGACCCGATGTTCATGGGTTAAAGCCCAGCCAGGGTCAAATGATTTTTCTTGAGCAATAAAAATCCGTAGCCCAACTTCCTTAGGAGGGAACGTAAAGCCGGCGATATTATATCGATTGTGGCATTTAAAGAATCCTGAAAGGTATGTGAAAACACATTTTCCAGTAAAATGTGTAGACTATTTCGCTCTCGATCACAGAATTCTCGTGTGCTGATATACTCAATCAGTTCAGATAGTGGACGTTAATTACCTCAAATAAATAAATAGTTAGAAATAACATAATTAATTAATGTATATTAAGAGGTTGATCCTTTTTTAAATATTATTCATATATATACATAAAATAAATTGACCTACTTATATAGGGAATAAATGAGAAATACGCAAACTCATGTTGTTGATTAAAAAATAAATTTCTCTTTCAAATTTAGTCAAATAAAATTTTACCCGTATAGGTGGGAACGCGTATTAAATATCACATTCATTTAGGCCTAATTTAGTTTGCGGGGGACGTGAATGTCGGGGTTTTAATCCGAGTTGAATACTGAGGATGTTTTATTTACGTATATTTTCCCATATTCCATTAACTCAAACGCGAGAACATTGGGAATAAACTCTATTTTCCTAATCACTGACGCATTAGCATAGTTTAAATACGTAAGGCCTATAAGAGTAGTAAGTCATAGAATAATAAAAAAATACCAAGATAAAAAAGCTGGAAGAGTTCCTGACTGCACCTGTTGAATTCCGTGAGAAGGTCTCGAACCCCAAGGCACACCAACCTCAGCGCTCACCCCAATAGTTCCTCGAGAACTTCTCAGCTAATGAGTCTGTATGACACGCCACCCTTATGGGAACTAATGACGACGCAAGTTAAAACAAACTGCCATGTTTCATATCTTTGTGCCCTACAGCTCGACATACCCTTCTTTATTTGATAAGACAGGAATGTAAGACCATTTACAAGTATGGGCCCGTATTAATTAAAATGAGAAATATTATTTTATGTGTAAAGTTGGTAGACTACAAACCGAAGACCTCCTGGGAGGAAAAGACCTGGAAGATCAAGGTGAAATTGGAAGGACAGTCTTTAAGGCCGAAACACACAGAATGCTAAGCTAAGCTAAGCTATGCTCAGCTATGCTGTGCTGTGCAAAGACTTAGTCAGTTTGGTTTCACACTCATTGCTAAGCTAATCTCAGCAATGTTCCCTCTTTTTCCTTCCGAATTCAGCCTTGTTTCTCTCTGGTTTGGTCCAGTGAAGTTAATTTATGATGGAGTTGTCCAAAATGTCTTGTTTGAGTTCAGGTATAATATTGAGGAAGAAAAGATGCTGCTGTTAGCAGTTGTTTTGAAAGATGAAGAAATTTTAGGAGGTGGAGGTTTGACTTATTCAATTAATGCTTCAATTTTAATATAAAAATGTATTAAATATAAAACCTAAATAGAATACCACTCAAATACACGTGAAACAAACTGAAACTAAAACTTCAACACTCCTTTAATTATTTTCAGCAAACCAGCACAGCGTTTGTTCAACACGGAGCTCAAGATGCATTATACGCAAGCGCAACGTAAGATGGCTCAAGATGGGAGATGGAAAAATTGTCCGAACAGCAATCGTAATAAACATAGCACGGCGTAGCAAGGCATAGCTTAGCTTTCTGTGGGAACCAACACATTTAAATATATGGTCCAATATTTTTCTAAAGAGTTAGCAGAGAAAATTTTAGCTTAGCTTAGCGTTCTGTGTGTACCGGCCTTTAGAGCCCTAGGAATGGAACAGGCCAAAGGCCAAGAAATAATAATAAGATTTATGAACATTGGCTACTTGACCAATATTTTACCAAACGCACCGCGTTTTTCCCGGTCGAAAATGTCCGTATATTTACACTAATGGGGTAGGGATTAGGAAGGTAGCATTTACATAAAATGTAGTCACATTTTCGTTGAAATGACGGAGGAAACCAGCTAGGAAAAAAAAATCAGCATCAGTGGACTAGACAGTGAATTGATCCCTGACTTCCTATTCACTGGAAAAAAAGATAATACGAAATTGAAGCTTTTATCCACGTGTGATCAACGTTTTGAATTGTCATCTTGAAGAACTGGTAAATCATGTTAGGTATACACTGATATTGTTAGTTTAGTATTTTTTTAAATCTAGAGGTCTTAATTGATCGCTCATATGTAGCTGACGATTTAAACGCGTCCATCACAGACTCTGCCTTAAAATATGAATGAAGAATGACCCTGGCCATGGGATGACTCCTGGATAGCTCAGTGGTTAGAGCATTGATATACTAAGCTAATAGTCTTGGGCTCGATTACCGTGTGCAGATGTAATTTTACAAATTAAAGAATATGGTAGTTAGATGCTGCTGTACCCATACTAATAAATATAATAACGTGGATATTTAATCCATCAAGTTAACAGATATTTGCATTTTACACTTTAGAATGAGTTAGTCCATTCGTCACATAGGTTTTGGTTAAGGATGCTAAATTCATTTCGTCGATTCTTACTGGCACCGAAAAAGTCGAGAATTGACCTTAATATTGCGATTATACATCGATTCTTAGCTCTAAAATCCCAGAAAATGAAAATTCTTCTACTTAAACAAAATGATAGTAAAGTTTGGATATTTTTCATTGATGCCATTTTAAGTTGCTTTTTTTTTGCTGTTTCAAATTAATACATGAAAATTGTAAATGTACTCAACAAAATTTTGTGTTCAAGTTATCTTGCACAAATAAGACACTACCTTTTAAATAAATTTTTAATATTTACAATTTATAGTTTGTTTTTGTTTTTGCAAATACATTACAGTAATTTAAATATGAGGGGTATAAAAAAGTGTGAGTTTGAATGCATGGAAAAATATCCAAATTGAAAATGTTGAGGGATTGAAATCAAAAAATAGAAAAATTTAGATTGATTAAAATTTAAGAATATGAATCGAGATAAATAGGACTTATGACATCCTATTTTTTGGTATTTCCCTTCCCAACTATTTCTCTGCCCACAGAGTAACACGGGCATCGAACACGACTGAAGAAGGCAACCTGGAATGCACCCTAGCGTGGTGGGTTGGTATCCAACCAGGAGGTCCAAGACTTTGATGAATTCTACAACAGATAATCCTTCTCACTCAGGGATTTTCCCGTTATCCATCTGCGTCAGTGCTATATGGCCATCTTGAACTTGGGAGGCAGATATTTTCTAAAACATATTTATTACGAACGTAAATTTAATATCTACCGCAATTATAACGATGTATTTTTTAATTAAAAAATATGTTCTATGCAACTTAGCTCAGGATGTATAGAAGTTTCTAGGAGATAAGGTATTTTATTTGGTAACTTTTTCATATGACAATAAATACATACATAAATGAACGAGTGATACAATAAGAATATTTTTTATTCAATTTCTTAAATATAGAGATATTAATATATTCACAATATGTGCCCGATATACTTTTGTCTCCCTTTAAATAAGTTGTAGGCAGATACCACATTGGTTGTGAGAAATATTTAGACATTAAAAAAGAGTTAAAGGTTCAACACAAGAATTTATAAATACTTATTCCAAGAGTTAGGGATGAGGTCAGTTCGCATTAACCTGGGGAGACAAAATAACCCCACATATGGGAAACCTCCCAAATAAAGTGCGCCAGTCAGACATTGTTTCAGGTATAATTGTTTGAAGTTGATCATACAGTTTAAAAAATATATAATATGTTAAACTAAACTTAAAAAAGATATTTATTTGACATATTTGCTATTTTATTTTATCTTAAGCCTTTCAGTGGATATTTAATTAATTTATTAAAAGTTTTAGTGATTGATTTTTTTATACATCACAGATAATAACGGATATTTAAATAATTTATTAGATATATTTAATGATTAATATACCAAATCTTAAACATAATAAGGATATTTAATTGATTTAGAAATTTTAATGATTGATTTATTATAACTTAAAACCAACAGCAAATATTTAATTTTAATCATTGATTTACTTTATTTTAAAACTAATATCGAGTATGTAATTGATTTATTTAACAATTTTAATAATTGATTTATTATATCATAGGCCTGGAAGTGGATATTTAATTAATTTATTTAACAATGTTGTTGATTTTAAACAATACATTATTATCTTCTCTAAATTGAATTATAAAGACAAAACATAGAATAGACGTTGACCTACTTAAACTAATGAAACGCCATCAAAAATTATAATACATTCTCTTTTGGTACATCATTCAATGAGCTGACGCTGCTTTGAAATGTGTTACAAACTTTGTAGTTTGGTAGTCTCAAAGTATCAGCTACAACCAAAACTGCATCTGCCCCATACGACCATATTGTAAATTCTCTTTCCAACGGAGAGTGCACTTAGGTTTAGGAAAGTAAATAAACAACACCCAAAATGCAAATTTATAAGTGTGATTTGAAATTAAAACATGGCCATAATGACGTTTAATACTGTACAGCTATATTTTAATTTTAATTCATTACTTGTGTTTATATACATATACATGTATATAAAATTTGTATGTGAGAGAAAGAATCAGATAGTGTTGAGTTAAATAAATTTGTATGAAATCGTTTGTTTTGATGCAAAGTAGTATCCATATTTTTAATTCATTCTTAAATATCGAATGCAATATTGTATATGTCTTTATTTTTCTAAGTTTCATCGATCTGGAGGTTATCTTTTAAAGTTGTTAGTGAAAATTTGAATTAATAACAAAGCTGTTAAAAATTTTGTTATGATAATCCATGGATAGTTAATGTCAGTGTGCGATATTTTTATTATTTAATTAATAGTGTGACCGTTACCAGTAGCGTTATAAACCAACAAACCAATAAACCAATAAACCAATTGATTGATGGCGTTTATGAATTTATGATCGACTGTTCTAATGCCTTAAATACAAGTGCGAGTGATTACAGAAGAAGGGTTTCACAGTATAATATCTTGGGCGCACTCGAATTGCGGAATCAAGTATTCCTGTCAACAGACATTCAAATAGGGCGTACTCAACTTGCGGAATAAAGTATACCTGTCAATCTGTGCACATGAGCTTAGGAAAAACCGGTAACCCCTAACCTAACATAACCTAACCTAACCTAAACTGACCTAACATAACCTGGCCTAACCTAATATGACCTAACCTAAACTTATATAACCTAACCTAACCTAACCTAACTTAACCACCATTTTAAATTTTTAACAAAGTCATTATAAATTTAATTTTCACTCCGAAGTTCGTGTAAGGGTATTACCAACCTCGGATGAGCTGTTCTGCCATTCGTGTGCACCCGTATTAGTTGTTCCGCAATTCATGTGCACCGACTATCTTCAGGTATCAAAAACATCACTTTGGTGCGTTAATTGCCTAAAATAACAATTAAAATATTGATGCGACTTCATAATTAGATATTTGGGAGCAATACTTTAAAATAAGAACCATAAAAATTGACCTTTATTTTCTCCAAGCACTTAGAAATAGTGTTGGAAATGTCCTAGTTCTTACAATTTAGAAGTATTATTATTTTATTAATAGACAATGTGATCAGAAATTGGTGTAATTTGACAGTTAAATATCATTAAAGGGAAGAGAAAATTTAAATTAGTACATTTTCATCTGAAAATTTGAAAAATCATTAAAATACACTAAGGAAGAAGGTTGAAAAGCGAATTGTTTACAAGCCTATCCTTATTGCATCTGATTGGGATTCAAACACGACATGTAAGTTATAGTCAGGAGTGTTAACCACTATGCAAGCTGTACAAACTTGAATGTGAAAATAAATAAATACAAGAATAATACATACTCACAAATCATATAGATGAATAATTATAATCATTAGGGTTAGTCCACATCTGACATAAAACAACGGGTTTATTCCCTACTTGTTACACTAAATATGGCTTTCTCCCATTATGTATTTTTAATCTCAGAATTTAGGATAATGGTGCAAGTTCTTATTAACTTTACTCCTCTTACTTTAAGCCATTATAATTTATTTATTTTTATTTATCTATTTATTTAACGTGCACTTGCTAAACTGACTTAATACATATATATACACGACTTACTAACTTAAATCTATAACAGATAAAATACCCAGCCCCCTGTTCATTAATTTATCACTGCGAAGGGAGGGAACCCTCATTTTACCATTGATACATTTTTCGGCCATGCTGGGAATCAAACCCGGGACCCTTAACTCAGCAGACAGAAACGCTAACGGATGAGCTAAGATGTAAGACTAATTAATCTTTATTAACTTCGTGTTAAGCCTTTAAATAAAAATATACACAAACCAAATACATACATACATTAATTGTAGAGCAATAACTGTACTTAATTTTTACTTTCCAAAAGTTGTTTTTCCATTAAAAAAAAAAGTCATGGCAAATCATGTAAAATACAAATATTTTTTCCATCATTTCAAAACGTTATAAAAAAATATTAGTTTTACTGCATAGCTTTACCCCCTCTTATCGATTGAATAGCGTGCAAGTGACGGGAAAATATATTAAAAAGAAGATAATGTAAAACCATTAAAGAAGGGAAGAAAGGGAAAGCCTACAAAAGGGAAATGCCAAAAATTCACCGCTAATCTTCCTTTGTCCTTTTTCTCTTGAAGGTAACATATTCTGAACACGTCTACAGTGATTAAGGGACACACAGCTCTGCTAAGAAACATTTTCCTTTATCAACTTCCAACGGAAGAGAAAATTTGTCTCCCATCTCTTTATGTCTGGTTTTAATCTTTAGTTTTTTAGGAGGTAATTTCCGGTGACGTATTTTAGCATTTCAATCAGAATGCCTGACAAACAACTGATGAGTTATTCTTTAAGTGGTTTCCTGCCTTGGAAATTTATTTGAGTGACTTTTAACATGGGTGTTTTACTACCGAGAGATTGTTATTAATGGCTCCTTCATTGTAAATATAGCTAGTTCTTTTACTTGTTTTTTTAAAAAACTTTGATGTTGTTACGAGTACACTAGCAAAATTCATTCACAAGAACTTAATTCATATTAACATACTTTAGATAAGTTATAATAAACTATTTTTTTTATGTTTCATTGTGTACATCAGATTTTATTTAAAAATACTAAAATACTAAAACATATTTAAATACTAAAATACTAAAACATATTTAATGATAAAATTATAATTGCAAAGTCAAAATAAACATATTCAATTCTATGTAAATAGTAGCTCTTACGCTAAACAAAACTGTATTTTTACATATAGGTAAGATAGGTTAAAAATTACAGGAATTGAAAAAAATTGAAAGCATTATAATATATTAGCAATTAATAAAATTTAAAAATTATTATCACAATTTCATCTAAGAAAAAACTTTATTATGTATACTACATAGTTTAAAACCTGGCAAATATATACTCAATTTAAAAAAATACAATTTGTCTTTCAAATACAAAAATAATATTATGTTTTTACTAAACGCAAAACTATGAATTTAAATTCTAATGAAATGTTAAAGATGGGTATGACAATACTTTAGAGCTTAGCTCGTAAGTACTAAAAAAAGATTTATTTTAAATCTTTGCTAAGACAAATGCTTTTAAGCTTTGAATAAGAAGTACTTACAAAATGTTCCTTGAACATTTTCTTTCTCATAAATATGTTGATCTTTTTTATTGTTATCTGCGTTTGTTCTAAGAATTTCAAGCGAATCAAGCTATTCGTCGAAATTATGAATCAAACAAAATTTTAACAAGAATATTATATTTAATTAATTTATACTTTTAATTAACTGAAGTTTCATTAATATTACCTATATGTTAGGGATGCAATAAAATTTAGAGAATAGTTTTACTAAAATAAATTTAAATTATTTTAAAATCTTTATTTAAGTAACTGCCCAACTTTTGATTTATTTGAAACCATAATAATATAGTTAACGTCAATGAAATTGATTAGATTGTCATGTTTTTCGATTTAAGAAATTATTTCATTTACTAATTTTGTCTTGTATATAAATCAATTTGATTTTTGCAATCATAACTTTAATTTTTGTGAAAGTTTATAGGTCAGCTGTTTTTTAAGTGAACTTGTTTCGGTTTAAATTTTACTTTGTTGTATAGGCATATAATTAAAACATACAACACGAATTATATGTTTTAAAAATCACATATTGATATATTTTTTAGTGCAACATTTGATTAAATATATTGTGCTTGATTAAAATTAAATAAATTAAGTAACAAACAAAATATTTTTATCAATATACTTCACATAAGTAAATAAACAAAAATATTAAAAACGGACTGGTTTTGCTAGTTAAATAGTCATTATGACACCGTATTTCGCAAATTTTATTTTATACAAGAACTTGACACAGTTGTCCCAAAAATAGTGAAATCGACAAAATTATTATCTTTGTGTACAATGTTCAATGGTTTGGGTTAAGTGAATGCACAGCCAAGGGTCCTTGGTTTTATTATCAGGATTTCCCAAATTAGTAATACTATTAGATCTTTGGTTTGAAAGTAGAGAATATCTAATAATTTTAACTATTCATATGTAAGATTTTTACTCACATTTAGTACTTTTCTGAATTAGGATCGTAATGTTTAGTTTAAAGGTGTTTTCACAGGTTGTAAAATTATGCAATGAAAGAAATGAAGTGAACAGGAAGAAAAGGATGAAAGTCACACTATACATATTTCCCAGGACGACTTTTATATCTCAAACACCCGCCTCGGTAACGTAGTTAGCTAACGCGCTGGTTTAGTGTTAAGCTAAACTGCCGAGGACGGGGAGATCAAGTTTCTAATATCGCTCGGGTGAACTAGGGGGCTTCCTAAATGTTTTTCCATTCTCCCTCCACGCAAATGAGGTTTCACTTCCTCTATATTAAACATACCAATTCCTAGTCCATTAGTGTAATTAGTACTTCAGCGTATAATCCGAATGGGTAGTAAGACGTGATACTAATAGTAGTAATAATAATAATAATAATAATAATAATAATAACTATAATTATTGTGGAGTGTGACGTCACACTCCACATATCACCCGCACTGGTTGAACTGTGTGCTCGTCGCGTGTGATGCTAGAAGGCAGGTCGGCCGCCTTCCTCTCTGGCCCGCGTGCGGCGGGACATCAGTTCTACTCCATGCACGGTCCGCGAAATTTTGACTTTTGGAGAAGTCAGGTCCAAACACTTGTACTGTGATTCACAATGTATCGTTAAAGTAACTAGAAAGATTACATGTCAGATGTGTGATTCAGAATGTATCGTTAAAGTAACTAGAAAAATAAAATGTCCAAAAAAAGTGCAAAAGTTATATGACTTCAATGATTTAAAAGAGTTGTATGAAGAGTTACATTATAAAGAGTTACATTATAATAATAATATTTATTAGTAATAATAATAATAATTACTATAGTAATAATAATAATAATAACAATAACAATAACAATAATAATAATAATTATTATTATTATTAATAATAATATAGTAATATAGTATAATAATATAGTAATAATAATAATAATTACTATAGTAATAATAATAATAATAACAATAACAATAACAATAATAATAATAATAATAATTATTATTATTATTATTATTATTATTATTATTATATCTCAACCCCCCCAAAAAAAAACTCAGCAAATTTTTTTTTTTTTAAATAATGTTGCATATGACAGAAATC
Organism: Timema bartmani; assembly: GCA_902151455.1. Lineage (NCBI taxonomy): Eukaryota > Metazoa > Arthropoda > Insecta > Phasmatodea > Timematidae > Timema > Timema bartmani. The sequence goes on from CABFWB010001313.1 coordinate 39,266, forward strand.
TCTTTTATCCATAATATCAATTTCTTTAGAAAGCTCTCATGATTGTCTAACAGATGGCAGCACTAAATCAATTTGAGTTAAAATTGAACTTTCGTCCTTTTTCCCAGATATCCTTAAAATATTATCATGTTAAATAAAATGTAGAGCTATGGCTAACATATTCTGATCAAGCACGCTATTTTTTGCACCCCTTCTATTGGAATTCGGTCACGGTACTGGCGTTCCTATGACCCGCGCTATCATCCCCCAAACCCCCACCCTTGCCCACAGAGCAGCCTCCAGGGAAGTGCGCAACGGCGAGGCATGAAATAAGTAATAACTGTAAACACACCTCAATGAATGAAGGTCCGAATGCACGTGGAAATAATAATATCGCCTCGCTGGCCTTGCGGTGTAGAAACAATATCTCGTCATGTGGCCAAACAGCGTTATGTGAATCCCGCAGAAAAGGATAGCTCTATGTAAAAAGGATATGTTACATCACAGCAACAACAAAAAATAGGAGCCAGGGGATGTTTTCAATTTAACAGAATCTGAGAGAAGGTTCGTGGTGCACACGAGGTAACCAAACCAAGTCTAGCATACTTACCAATCTTTGAACTAGAATTGTATTAATAAAATGAGTGTGCTTAGTGTAATTTCAGAATCATGGCGGTTCTCTATAAGTAGTTCTCTTCCCGTTTGTAATCCAAAATTAAGGTAAGTAAACATTTACCAGGTATTTACATTGTTGTATTTAATAAAGGTGTAATCCTTAGCTGCAACTATTGTCTAGGTGACGAATGATTGTTCGTTGTAATACTATCCTTTAAAATGTAATAAGAATGTAATTGTAGGTTCACATTTCATTGTTAATATAAATTTATTTTGGTTGAAGTATCAGTAGGATATGGGGATCTAGGCAATCAGCAATGTTTGTTATAATATATAAAGAATAAAAGGAGCTTAGGTACTTATTAAACCACTCCCTGATAGAGATAAATTGATTCCCAATAAAATCATTAACTTAAATATTTACAAAGCTATTTACAAAATGTGTTATAGTAGTAGAGAGAGCTACCTAATAATAATCACAAGTTCATTACAGTTTGGAAAATATCAGTAGTCTCTGAAAAAATTACTGTTTAGTCACGTTACAGTATTGTAACAGTTAAATATATTGGAAATATATGATTAAAGTGTAATTTAAGCAAATTTAAGCAATCACCTAGTTTGTTTACGTATTATATATATTTTTTTGTCACAGCCTGCTACTACCTGTTAAGGTTGTACGCATACGTACTAATTAGGTTAATGTGTTAGGGATGAGGAATATGGAATTTAGACTAAGTGTACCCGCATTCGCATGGTAGAATAATGGAAAATTATTTAGAAAAATCCATCCTCAGTACACCCTGCCGAGACTCAAACCTCGACATTCTCGTCATTGGTATTCCAATCTATTGTAAAGGGGGTGCCTAAGCTCGGTCTATCAACGAGGTGAGATAGTAACTATTAACAACTTAAATACCAAGAGCTATTTATTTTATTTTTACTGTTCAATTTTTATTAACTTTGTTTTATGATCTTAAAATATTGTGTTTTAAAATATATAATTTACATTTATGGGTTAAGTTTATAAACTATCAATACATTCCGTTATTTTCTTCCAAATTTATTATATAGTTTAGTGTAAAATTACAACTAAGGTTTGCCCCACTGTAACAAATTGTAAATTAAAGTAAGAATATTTTAGTGTTATTTATTTATTACTACCAAAACATGAGTTCAAACTTAAGAAAGATCAACGTAATTATTTAGAAGTTTCAGTTTTAGATAATGTTTGTAGCAGTAGCGTCTCGTGACCAAAATTCTTAGGCAAGCTGAGAAGGGGGGGGCTTGGAGGGCTTCCAGGGTCTCCCTCAGAGTTTTTTTTAATTATATGATTCAAGAAGCTATTTGGAGGTTATATTTTATGATAGTTGTGGTTTCGTGCGTCCTTCTATTCCGTGATTTACATAGGCACACTAGATACTATATAACGCATATCCAAGAGGATGTGGGGGTAGGAAGGAGAATATGTATTGCCCCCCTTTATTTTAACAAGTGAGGAGAAATTCCCTCTGTATCTTCCACCCTGGTTCCGCCTCCAATAAAGCTGACAATTTTTAAATTAAGTATACATAAAAACATTTTATATTTATATTTAAATATAGGCCAACTATATTGTGTGTTAGTTAATTACGTTAAATATACATGTAAGTGATAAAAAATAATTTATATTCTTTAATTTTCACTTATATTGCAGCCTGAAGCCTATTTGGTATATTTGTTTATTTTTAAATATTAAATGAATTTTTATATACATGTATCAATGATATTTTACTTCCCGTATTTTTTTCTAATTTTGTAAATAAAGTCCATCCTTCTCTCCTTTTTTACGAACTCTGCTATGACTCTTTTATGGAAGTCTACTCCTTACTTTTAAAAACACTTGCTGCAACAAACTCCACAAAAGATGTGTCCGGGGTCAGTAATTTGTCCATTTCTCCCTTTTCACGCAAAACTCCCCTAATTCTGTTTCCACCCCCTTAAATTTCTACTTTTGTCACTTCTGTGTTATTAAAGGGGAAGTGAAGGGTATGCGATGGTATCTTTCAGTTTCTTCGGTTATAGTCGTTAACCTTCGGGTATAGCTTCGGTTGTTGAAAAGTCGCAACTTGGTTGCTTGCATTCTTACCGGAGTCCCACAGCTCTTCCCCTTCTTCCCCTCCGAGATCTATGACGTCACAAATAAGAAATACGCTAGGTAGAGCTATGGGGTGAAAGACGGAATAATATAGACTTTCAACCATCATATAGTGGACTAGTGCATGTCTTGCATGCATGTTACGGTCACTGGCATGTGCGGAAAAATTTATTTTAAACACATTGGTGCGTGAAGACTATTTTTTAAACATTAAATAAAATAAAATAATCAGTTATCTTCAAGCGAAGGCAAGCAGTGCTTGCCTTGCTTGCCCCGACGCGACGCCACTGGTTTGTAGTTCGTTGCTGCAAACTAATAATGTGAGCCTAAAATCATAAAACCATTTATTAAAGGCATTCTATTAAGAATTTCCTTGAAATAATGCTAAGGAGAATTTGTTATCAATCACTTTCAACAAAAGGCTTTTATAAGTTTGAACAACTTCTTATATTACATTTTGTGTGAACACTGTGTTCAATATAATTTGTGGCTAATTACATTTGTTTACTAACTTTATATATTAAACTAAAGGCAAACAATATAACACACCTGAGTAGGAGAGATAATTAACATAAAGTCTCGGTTATTAGTTTACAAAACTCACTATTTTATGTTTGTAGGCCTATATCACGAAAGCCAGAGATGTATACTAAAATACTTTAGTACAGTGATTAATTTCATATTGTTGGCCTACTATGATTTAAAAACGTGTTAAAAATGGTTGCACTATTTTAAATGACACCACCATAGGTTTTTAATTTTTCAATCATAAATTCATAACTAAACTAGAATTTATGACTACACTAATTTGAGGAATATTGATAATAACCTTTGGAATTAATTTACAGTAATCATAATGAACTATGTACACAAACACTTTGGTGTACTAATTTTATCCTTTAACATAAATGTACTTATTATTTTTACACATAAACCTACATGTTTATTTAAAATATCTAAACATAAAAAACTGTTAAAATTACTAAATAAACTATGATACCTTGTTATACATTAATTCTGTTAAAAAAAACCTATATCAATACAGTTCATCCAACTCGCAAATAGACCCAACGTAATATAGTCCTCAAACAAAAACTAGATATCGATTTGTTACAAAAATTCCCTTTACTGCAGTAAATGCGTAAGTTACAAACCAGTTTTTAACACGATTCATTTCAAAGAAATAATCAAATTTAAAAGTAAGTGCATACATGTGTATTTAGTTATTTATTTTAGGGACATAGTAAGTTAAATACAGCACAGTGATATTGCTTATTACAAATTAAGGAGTTACTGTTTAATTTTTCCAACCATCAAAGGTAATTAATAAACAAGTATCTAGATTTACATTTGTAATTATTTATTTTTATAAAATAGTTTGACAATTAATATTTCTCAATTTGTTCTATAATTTGGTGTAGATATACTATATTTGTATAACTTATGATTTATGACCCGTGATCCAAGAATATTAAATAACATAGTATTCAACTAGATATGAACATTTTAAAAGAAGTGCACTATTAATAAAAAATAAACTTTGATTGAGTTAGAGTGGGGTTGGACTTGTTATTTGTTTGACCTAAAACTACTTTTTGTTGTGTGCTTTAAAACATTAGAATTCTTTGAATAGCGTTAAACCCATTATCATGTCGTAAGTGTTTTTAAGGTAAGCAAAGATTGTTTAAATTGAGCCTGTGAGCTATTCTAACCCCATATCACCCCATTTGACCAATCATACATAGACTATACATATTTTACATTATAATCTACGTTCATTTATACATGACTAATGAATGTGTTACTGAGTGATGATAATATATCACTAGTATAGTTTAAACTAGCTCTGCTTACCCTGGCAACAATTCACGTCAGGCCACTGGTTAGATCTTTCTGGACACATAGATACAACATTATGTTATGTCACACGCTGGATCAAACTTGGACCTCTTAGACCTTGAGTTTATATTATTTGCACATTTGGATGGACCAAACCGAAATTTACTCACTTTTAAAGTTAAGTTTTATCGTATTTTTAAGCAAACATATTTTGAAAAAAACACAATAAGAAATATTTAAAATATTTGCCTAACCTGGAGCATAATACAGTTAAAAAGCTGTAATTTAACTTTTAAAGATCTCCTAATAAAACTTTCCGGTTTTTTAAACCCCACCAGGAATCGAACCAAAATAATATATTGTATGTTGTTTCTACTAAACCTTTAAGGAAGAACGTCTTGAAAGTCTTGGGAACAGCATAATTCCACATTGTGTTCTATTTTAAAGTTGGAGTTGATGTTTAAAGGTTAAGATGGCTTCAAAATGTTATATTGATGTAGGTTATCTACTAATTACACTGTTCAACCCCGCCCTATTTGTGTAAACAAGCACGGCTAGACAGCTTGCAAGGGACTTGTACGTCCAGGAATTTCATCACAGAGAGAAGACATATTGTTGTTCATCATCAATAAACAGAGCATTCAAACCCAAAATACAGTCCTTGTAAAACTAAAGGTACAGTACAAGTAAGTAATTACATATGCAAGCAGCACAGGCTTAAAACCATAACTAGACCAACAAATGAAAATAAATTACAAAAACGCGTAAGAAATTATTATACAACGTGTATCTAAAACATTGCATCAAACTTTGGCAGGCTATTCCTTGGGTGAAAATAGAATAATTCACATCAGCAACCTAGGGTCCATCTTGAATAATAAGGGCGGTATACACCCCTAAAGATAGAGCTAAAAACGACTGTTGTGTGAAATATTATGAAAACTGCTTAGGGTATTACGACAAATATTTATATACTACTTATTGAAACCTTGATCATTAATAAATTAAATGTGCTGTTACCGTTACCCACCCCCATTATTTAAAAAAGACGGGTTTGAAAGACTTTTTTCTGCATTAATATATGTCAAAGTAAGTATTACCGATTTTGACTTGAGATTACAAAAGATGGAGTAAAAATTAACAAAAAAGGTATCTTGAAGAAACTGTCTAGCTTTCTCCGTTTCCGAGATAGTCATGCATGTATGATTTCAAAGACAAGTGTTAATTCCTGCCAGGTAGGGAGCCAGTATAGCTGTGTTGATAGCTGTGTTGGATACACTTGTCTCTGAGCTCAAACTTGTGTGATTATCTCGGAAACGGGGAAAGCTAGACAGCTTCTCTAAGACACCTTTTTTGTTAATTTTTACTCCATCTTTTGTAATCTTAAGTCAAAATTGGCAATACTTACTCTTACATATTTTTTTGCAAAAAAAAGTTTTACAACCCATCCTTTTTTACATAATGGAGGTGGGTAACGGTAACAGCACATTTAATTTATTAATGATAAAGGTTTCAATAAGTAGTATACAAATATTCGTTGTAATACCCTAAGCAGTTTTCATAATATTTCACACAACAGTCGTTTTTAGCTCTATCTTTAGGGGTGTATACCGCCCTTATTATTCAAGATGGATCCTAGGTTGCTGATGTGAATTATTCTATTTTCACCCAAGGAATAGCCTGCCAAAGTTTGATGCAATGTTTTAGATACACGTTGTATAGTAACTAAAATATAGTTTTCTTAAGAGGGAGTTTTTTAAAATTCAAACACATTCTTATTAGGCCAACATTGATAGTGACTATCTTATTGGTGTTATTACATGGGTATTGATAATATATTTATCAAAAGTGACATTTGAAGATCACATGAGTTGACGTGTGAATACATAAAAGTAGATATATTAGCTTTTATAGACATCAGATAAGTTTATTTACATGAAAATTGGACTGTAAATTTGTTTGTTGTGTTTTTATGGGCATATAAATACATAAAAATTAGCATATTCATTTTAAATTAATAAGTTCATTACAAATATTAACTACTTAATTGAAAAAGGCCTAAAGTGAGTAAGATAATGGAAAAATACACCGGCATTATTGTGTAAAGAAAAATAGGAAACTGGAGGGAAAAATCCCGTGTGCAAAACCACCCATAGTGCATCCGATTCGGATTCAAAGCCCAGCCTCCCCATGAACTATCGTTAACATCTTGATTTCTAGGATTCTTCCCTCTCATCTCCCCAATTCGCTTCTATAGTAATTGTTTGTAACTAAAATTTTATATAATAAAATCGACAATTTTTATCTTTGGAACTAAAAATGTAATGTAAAGCAAAGCTACATGGATATTAATAATAACATTCCATTGAAATAAGAAAGAATCTCTATAAAACCCAAACACAAATAATAATTTTGTTTGTTAATTTTATAGAAATATTTTAGTTATTAAATTTTACTAACACAATTATTCATGATTTAAATTAAATTTATGTTTAGGTGCGTATTTTTTAATTTAAAATTTTTATGCTAATGTGATTTACCTTCTTGTACAAAAGGCACAATGTAATACACAGAAAAAAACGGGTTACCTGCTAGTTAATTCTACATTCACCATCTTTGTTAGAGAAACACTAAAAAGAACTAAGAAAAAATAATTTCTCATTCTGTATCAGTCTATATCTCTGTGATAAAATGAACAGTTGTTGTAAAAATAGTTTTATGGGCATTTACTTTAAAAATAGTATTTTATATTTATACTTTTAAATCATGAGATTATATTATGACAAATCTATTTGGATTAAATACTTTCTTTTTCGAAATTCGGGGCGCTTAATTTAAAAAAATATAGTTTGTATTTCTAAAGGCGTTGTAAGCATCTTATTTTGATCAAAATTTTTGAAAATATAATTATTTATGTGTAAATAAACCACCATTATATAGTTCTAAAGAAAAAATTACTATCCTTACTTGAAATATGTAATTATTTTGATGGTTTACACAATTTAATAAATAAACTTCTTGTTCATAGAATGAAATATCTTTATTCAGAAATCCACCCCCTTTTCCACTTTTCTCTTCTTTTTTGATCTATCAACCATTTTTTTAACAAAGCCCCGAGACTCCGAACATTTTGGAATATTTATTTTATTCTAACTTTGAACTTTATTGTGGAAGCATGAAATTTGATTGTGTGAAGTGTGAATAAGATTCCTGTTTGTGACGCTGGTACAAGTTGTTATTTTCTTCCTTTTGTTTCTTGTGTGTGTTTGTGTGTGTGCGCGTGTGTGTGCTGGAGAGGCTGAAAGTAGGGAAACATATCACAGAGCCTGTCACGAGCCCTCGGTGAGCCCAACTTCCCCCCCTCCGCCCCCCTTTAGCTCGGGGTGGAAGAGGATGGAAGGGGGGAGGGGTGGTAGATGAAAGCTGGTCTAAACTCTACTTCTAGGCTAAATAAGTTAGGAGCCCACGCTTTGTTTTGAGTACAATATAATTAGTTTTGAAGAAAAAAGGGTGGTTTATTTTATTACAGTATTCTTCGGGCAGGGAGAGAGGAGTGTAGGGCCAGGAAAAGAATGATTCATTACAAATAAATACCCGTATTTGTCTACTGTATTTTAGGTTTAAAACTAGGTATCCAATAGAATTAAACTTCCCTTAAGTGTGCTGTGTCCACAAGAATCCCATTTTCACTAAATACACATAATAACTATTTCGGAATGGATATTCCCAAAATATACTGAACTGTCGATTATGAGAAAATCAGGGTTCAAATTCCATTAGGGTCTACTAAAGGTGATATTTAATAAATGGTTTTCCACTCTCCATCCACGCAAATAGGGAAAAATTTCCTCTAAATTCAACCTCATTCATCCCTAAACAAATCAACGCAATTAATACATATGAGTATAACCCGAACGGGTAGTAATACGGGGTGCAAAAAAATGTAACTTTTTAAGTTTAATACAATTAATTTAGAACATATGTGATATGTGCATAGAAAAAATTATTTTAATACATCAATTCATAATTTAGACTGTTAATAGCTCGTAAGAAAAAGACCACGACATAAATTAAGTTGATTTAAATGGATTTATATTTCAATTTTGTAAGCTATATCGATTTATCATGGATTTATATGATATAACAAAACCTTTTATAGGGATACAAGTTACATGAGCAAATTAAATTAGCTTTAACAAGTATTAAAAATAAATAATTTAAATTTTAAACATTAATTATTTATTTTTAAAATTTGATCAAAAATATAAAGATGAAATTTCCGTGAAAAATTAAAATTAATTTTAACTAAAACAATAATTTTTTTGAAATTGAATCATTGTCGATAATGGGAGTTAAAAATATTATATCAAGTTGTTGACTTAAGCTCAAATACCAACTGTATCAAATCATTAATATTATATCAGCTGTACATTTCAGAAGAAGGTATAACTCTTTTATTTATGATTATATTTAAAACAATTTTTCCTAATATTATTATTTATTTGTTATTTATTTAACTATATTTCAGGCCCTAGTCCTAAACACTTGTAACATAGTGAATATTAAATTTACATCAGTATAATAAATGTATATCAAACCTGATGCAGATTAATTTGTTTGGAAAGTAATATTCTTTAATTATGTACGGTAATTGAACTGTGTGTAATTTATTTTAGAACTAATTTCAATAAGACGTTTTGGGTGAATCATTCTCAAAATGAGCTTTGTTTTAAATTTTCAAATGTAAAAGATATTATTTAAATATATATATAATTTTTAGAAATGTCACGATACCGGATTTTCTATATTTCGATTCTTAAGTTAAAGCTCGATTTTTTGATTCTTGACTATATCCTATTTCCTTATTTTTCCACGTATATAGAACATATTTATTCAGCTTCATAGCTTAAAAAAAAAGTAAATATTAACAAAAATATTTCATTTTTAGTTTAACAAAGAAAAATATACGATTTAACTAGTTTTAAATCATATTATGCATGATTAATAAAATAATTAGGATAAACAATAGTAAGCATGTATTTCCACCTACAAATAGAGCCAAATTGAGTCAAACATTTAAGAAAAGTTAAAATAAACAACGGTCGAAAATACTATTCTTTTAAATTCACCAAATAGTGTCTTTAAATGATCCAAAGTATATATTAAATAAGGACAAATAAACTAATAAAAGATATATAATAAATTATTACTCATTCTGAATTTGCTGTTATCTTAGTTGCCAGAACTTAGATTGAGATCTAAGAATCCAACTATCGAGAATCGTAATATTAAGATCGATTCTCGATTCTTTCGATACCAATAAGAATCGAAGGTATCGAGTAATCATCCCTTATATATATGTATATATAAGGGATGTCAAACTTTATATATATATATAAAAGGGATGTCAAACTTGATATATATATATATATGTATATATATATATATATAAACATACACGCAAGACAACTAAAAGTAAAAGTATTATATATAATCCAATCTTCCAAAAATATATGTCAGAAGGAAAAAGAGAATACAAAGCGTGAAATCTTATTGTAGGGTTTTATTTAGCTTCCTCTACTTCTAATCTAAGTTACTTGAGGTCCAAACTAATTTTGAGAAATATATGATTCTTCTCCTGTGCTAATGAAAGTTTGTTGTTTAGAGCTAACGCGAAGCACTTAGCTCAGTGAAAGCAGTTCAGTAAACGAACTTTAAAAGTGGTTTTAACCGCACTTAACAGTAGAAGCCTATCATCTATCTTCCTTTACGTTGATCCCAGAAGGGAAGGGCTGGAAGTGGGCTTTGAAAAGGGGGGGAGGGGGGGCAACATCAAGTGTTCCCGATCTTATTTATACTCTTACTTATATTTTTCACTATTTACACAGAAATACGGTGATGACAGAGAATTGGAAACAAATAAAGAAATAGATTGTTTCAAATTAAGATGAGGATATAGGGGACTTGAGAAAAGACAAGTTTCTTTATAGATTTTATAGCAAAACTTTTTTTTTTATCAAAAGAAATGACATATTTCTCCAGTAGAAACATAAAGTTTATTCTTCACAAGGTGATATCAACAGTTGATGAATATCTATCAAGGGTGTTCTGGAATTTAATTACAACTTTTTTCATTCATTTAAAAAGTTTCTCATCTAATGCCTCTATGCTCATGACAGATATTCAATAACTGTTGATATCACCATGTGAAGAAAATTAAACTGGAGCAATATTTTATTTATTTTGGCAAAAAAATGATAATTTTGCTATAAAAACTTCAAAAACACTGGCCCTTTCTCGCGTTTCATACATTCCCAACTTTAACAAGTCAGCATCGATTGAAGAAACTCGAATAGGGTTTTATTTTTCCGACACTGACAACCAGTTTATTCGCGTATTTTTATTGTAATATCATGGCTGCTCTAGTCACGACTCGAACATACTATTTTGAGAGGTCAAGACTTTAGATCTCTAGACCACCATAAATCCTTACAGGAAGGAGTGATAATAGAAGAAAATAACTTAAAAGGACCTTTTTATTTTACTTTAAAAATTAGGAATATATTACATAGATTAGGGTTGGATGTCGGTGTTTATAAGCCTATTACCTCTGACTGACAAATTGGCCATCAAGGTTGGCTTGTGCGTTGAATACAGGGGATGCAAGACTTGTCAGGGTTGTATCAGCAAATTGCTTGATTCTATTTAGTATAAAACTTGCCCTTTAAAATCAATACACAATTACACATACTTGAGCTTATTACATTATTTTGCGTGTGGATGGTCTAGTGGGTATTAAAGGGACGAGATTAGTCAACTTGTACAGTCCTATTATGTCTAGCTTGGCCTGGGAACAACCCATGAGCCTCCTCTGGCCATTGACAGGTGTGTACAACTACAGGCAGTCGCGTAGCCGGACGGTAATGAGTTCTAAACCCCCCTATCATCACTCACTTGGACGGTATCCATAAATAACGTGTATTTTTATCGTGCTTTAGTTTAGAAAAAAGCTCCACGTCTTACTACCCGTTCGTGCTACATGCTTTTGAAACTAATTATGCTAGTGGTTATAGGGATGAGTAGAGTTACGTTTATACAAAGTGTACCCGCATTTTCGAAGAAGCCTAGAGGAAAACAATTTTGGATAAGCCACCCTCAGTACACCTGACCGAGATTCGAACCTTTATCTCCCCGTCATCGGCAGTCTACTGAGATAGTAGTGCCTCAGACCATATGGCCACTGAAGTGGGTTTCAATTAATTGATAAAATGTGTTTGAGCTTTATGAGAATACACTTACTTCAAAAAAATTAGCATTTTTTATCACTGGAAATTGCAATAAGAGTTCAGACATAAAGATCCAGCTCCATCTCTCCTTCGTTAAGATTTGTGGTTATAGTGTTTTTTTTCCAGGTTTCACTGCCTGTTCACGTTATACGGATACATTAATTACGCTAGTGGAGCATGATATCAAAGGAAATAAACCCACAATTGCGTAGAGGTAAAGTGGAAAAGCATTCTGGAAAAAATACACCTTCAGTACACCTTACTGGGATTTGAACCCAGGTATTACCGTAAACGTCAATTCAGTTTCTCACGAGATCACCTAAGCTTATTAACTTACTCAATTCAAGGTTAACTTGATATTCAATTTATTTTTTTGTAAAGCTTTTAAAATAACAAATGAAATGTAAATCAAACATTTAGGCCAAAGCACCAGTAACAATATGTATGATTATGAATATTAAATTAATTAAATAATGTGCATACACTAAAAGAATATCATTCCACATTATTAATAACCTTAGAAACACTCAATTAAATTAAATCAAATTTTTAAGGTGGACTCTATGTACAAGATGTTCAGTAGTAGAACTGATAATGTATGGATTGAAAATTCTTTATTGGTTTTGTCGATAAATATAAATGATAAAAATAAACACAAACGTGGTATAAAATGTATTGATGAGATAAAGATAACGTCCCACATTAAGAAATATCAAGGTGACCCGGTGGTCTAGGGGTAAGATGTCAGACTTCTGTCCTGAGGGTCTGGGGCTCAATTATCGGTTCCAGCACAGATATATCTGATTGCTGAACCCTTCCTTCACCTCTGACAAGACGTGTATTAATCACAACTTGTGAATGTGAGGAATGCCAGGCCTCCACCGTGGTTCGGATCAAACATTAAACTGTAGGTCCTCCATTTCATCTCACAATCACCCTACCATTACACATTAGCGTAAGTGCGTATAACCCGAACGGGTAGTAAGACACAGTTCTAATAATAATAAGAAATATCAATAACCAAAGTTATTTTTATCTATATAATAATGTGTTTAATTAATATAATTAGCTTTGTAAAAATGACCAAACTTTTTTTTATCTCCTTGTCTTGCCACCTGTTCAGGTTATATGCATATATTACACTTACTTTAATGGGGTAAGAATGAGGAAGGTAGCATTTTAGAGGTAATCTACCCGCGTTTACGTGGAAGGAGAGTGGGGGAATAATTTAGGAAAAAACCATCGTCAGTAGACCCAACCGGGATTCAAACCCTGATATTCCCGTCATCAGCAGACCAGTCTAACACGGAAGTGATGCCTTAGACCATACGACCACTAAAGCGGGCTCTCCTTGAGCAAATTTTTACGTGTTTCGGTGGCCACGTGGTCTAACGCGCTAATCTCGTGTTGGACTAGACTGTCAAAGAGGAGGAGATCGAGGTTTGATCCCGATTGGGTGCACTGAGGGGGGGGGGGTTCCTAAATGGTTTTCCACTATACCTCCACGCAAATGCGGGTGCACTTACTCTAAATTAATCCTCCTAATTTCTAACCCATTAGTGTAATTATTACATAGGTGTATAGCCCGAACGGGTAGTAAGACACGGTGCTAAAAACAATTGTTAATTTAAATTATGTACCGATTGTTTGCGGTACTGAGCAGTCATTATGTCTTTCTTTGTTGATCCCTACATCTGGTCGTGTAAATACATTGCCAGGCCAAGGTGGTTTGTCAAGCCAGGTGTTGTACCTCGGACCATGCGGTCTAGGTGTTGGCCACAATTATAGAAACAAATCATATTTATTTGCGTATTTTTTCAGTACATTTAATGTTTATCAGGCTGCATTGGTGAGCAGGTGAATTAAATGAGAGGATAGCCAAGTTTGGTTTTACATTGACCGAGAGGTCGGAATTTGAATACTGACTGTGTTGAGAGCTGTTATTCTTAAATAATTTCCCATTTTGATACCACACAATTGCGGTACATTTGCTATCAATTTTATCTTATAGGTCGGATGGCAGGCAAAGTAGAATAAATATAATATATTTAATTAATTATAATTCAACATAGATATTCTAAATATATTTCATGGAAATTTTAATTAAAATCAAAGTACACTTAATTATAGTTATATGTCCATGTTTTTAATAGTTTTAAATAACTCACTTAATACACTTCAAAGTTTAACACTTTGTTTCTGTAACATCTTATGAATATTTGACCAATTTTTTTTAGAATTAAAATTAAAGCCTGCTTTTGTGGCACCTGGTTTAACGCGCTACTGTCACAGTAGACTAGACTGCCAATAACGGGGAGATGGAGGTTCTAGTCTCCGTCGGGTGTACAAAGGTGTTTCCAAAATGGTTTTCCACTCTCCCTCCACGCAATTGTGGGTACACTTCATATAAATATAACCTTCTTAACTCTAAAACTATTAGTGTAATTAATACATAAACGTATAACCCGAACGGTTAGAAAGACGCGGTGATAAAAAAAAATTGAATCGTTTATTGAAGGAATATTTTACTGTAAGTGAGACGTTAAAACTTAGCCAACAAACACTGTCATAAGTATGTGACACACCCATTATTTACTTTTTATTTGAAAGTGTGCTGCATTTAAATAAAATTTATAAAAAACTTGACGACAAATTTATATTTAATAAATTTATAAATATATATATATATATATATATATACAATCATCGTTATATCTTCAAAAAATTGGATTTCAGTGTTGAGCGAACGAAGGAAATAAATTGTGAGTTTTTCAAATCCACTTGTTTTAAACTCTTTAGCCTGCCTGTTTAATTTAATTTCATTACGAATTGCGATTAAGTCTTTTCATTAAGAAGTATATTTTCTTCAAGATCACATGATATGTTTTCTTTAGTTGGAAATTGAAACAACTTCCGATCTTAACGAGAAAGAACTAAAAGGGAAGTCAGGGAAAATTATATTAAAAACAAATCACCAAACCTACTTAATTAAAATCGAGAGAAACTACGGGTTTTTTCCTTTGTGCCTGGCTCTCCATGAAACGAGACACGTTTTCATTATTAAACTTGACACTTTGTTGAAAATTGAGGGGGTTAAATTATAGTTTCAGAGAAGGAAAAGCAGAACGTTTCAACATTCTCGGAATACTTTAACAAAGCTTGTGTTTAGTTTAGAGCAGTGATTCTCAACGTGGGATACGCGGAACACATTTTGTGGGTACGCGATGAAGCGGGGGAACTATTGTACAGGTAGTAAGTATCCAGATTGTACAGTTAGCAACACTGCTAGTGACTGAATGGTGAAGTGCGGCCTTGTTGTGACATTGTGATTCATGTCCGTACATGTGTGTCAACTCTCCTTCTCTCTGCATCCCCTCTCCCTCCTTTGTCACTGCCGACGCCGTGACCACTCATCGTCAGGTCAGAACATCAATAACTAATGGGAGCTAGTGTGCTCTCTTACTGCTCTTTCTATTTGCTGCGCTTTATTTCCCTTGCTTTCCTAAAAGCTCTTTTTATTCTTCAGTAATTATTGTGACATTGTGTGATAATGTTTTTAAAGTGTATTGAAACATGGATATTCAATAAAAAAAGTATTTACAAACCAGTGGCAATTCCTTCTACATTTACGACCACGTCACATGTGAGTAAAGAGGCAGCTTCTGAAGTAAATAAAATACCCTTAAATGTTACACAAATAAATGATTTAAAAAAATGATGATTCGTATTAAAAAATTTTGCTTTACATAGACGGAAAATCTATTAGAACCATATCCACAGTGCATTATTTGTTCTGAGGTTCTTTCAAAAAATGCGATGAAACCGTCATTTATACGGCACAATTTTGAAACAAAACTTGAGCATTTAAAAATTAAGTCCTTAAGTTATTTTGAGCGTCTTTTGGAAGATTTGCTTATCAGGAAAAAGGCAATTAAAGATTTTTTCTGGTGTAGAAGAAAATGAAAGTGCACTCAAAGCATATTACAAAGTAATCCTTCAAATTGCTAAAGTTGGCAAGGCTCACATAATTGGCGAGTCCTTCATTCTTCCAGCAGTGGAAGAAATATTCTCTTGTATGTTTGGAGAAAAAGAGGCAAAACGTGTCAGAACCATTCCTTTGTCCAATGACACAGTTTCCAGGAGAATTGAAGATATGGCCTGTATTATTTAGGACCAACTCATTCAAGATATTCAATGTAACCCATGGTTTGCCATAAAAGTCAATGAGTCAACAAATGTAGCTAGGCTACTTGTTTTTGTGCGCGGAAAATTCCAGGAAGAAACATTCGAAGATACTTTATTTTGTAAGCCCCTAAAATCTTCTACCACGGGTGAGGACATTATTAATATGATTTGATTCATTTTCTGCTGAAAACAACCTTGAGTGGAAAAAATTGTATTTATTATTGTATAGCAATGACTGGTTGTATCACGGGAGTGGCAGGTCATATAAAACAAATTGCACCAGAATGTAGATTCACTTATCTTTGTATTCACCATGAAGTGTTGGTAGCCACATTTATCCTTGATCATCTGGAAAGTGTTCTGGATGAAAGTGTACAAATAGTTAATTTCATCAAAACCCGACCATTGAAACCTCGACTTTTTTTTAAAATTCTGTGTGAAGAAATAGGTTGCCTGCATAAGAGATTGCTTCTTCACACAGAAGTACGTTGGTTGTCACGTGGGGATGTCCTTTACCATTTATTTGAACTCCACAATTAAGTACGCCTTTTTTTTTCTTCATGGAACATGATTTTCGACTTTCTTTAAAACTACACGACTTAGAATGGCTCCTACTTTTAGCATATTTAGCGGACATTTTTGAAAAAATGAGTATATGGAACATATCATTGCAAGGGAACAATGTTTATGTGTTCTATGTTGAAAAGAAAACAGAGGCAATGATTAGAAAAATTTCCTTGTGGGAAAACGGAATTAAAGAGAATAACTGTGAGCAATTTCAGTGACTGGACTTTTTTTTTTTTTACAAGAAAATGAGCAAACGATTAAAGACTTTAAAGGACATCAAACAGCAAATAACAGTTCACCTCACTACTCTTCAAACTCTCATAAGGCAGTTTTTTTCACACACTGATGAAACGAAAGAATGGATTCGAAACCCTTTCACATTTGATTTGAAAAATTGTAAGCTTCCATTATCAAATAAAGAAGAGTTGGTTGAGATATTCTGTGATATTAGTTTAAAATACATTTATTCCAAAGCCCCCTTGATTAATCTTTGGATTAGATTGAAGAAAGAATATCCGACTTTGTCAAGCATTGCGATAAAATATTTACGGCCTTTCACAACTACGTATTTATATGAAACTATTTTTTTTTATCTTTAACTGCTTTAAAAATAAATATAGAAACAGACTGGATGTTGAAGATGACTTGCGACTTTACCTAAGCAAGATACCACCAGCCATTGATGAACTTTGCAAATGTAAACAGGCACACCCATCTCACTGAATACCCACAGTATGATATTGATAGTTATGTTAGACTTTTTCAATCAATCATGTCATTTTTTGTGTTTATATATACATGTAGTTGTGAAAAGTAAACTATAAATAGAGACAAATAAGTATAGATGTTTTATTGTACACCCATTACTATAACTAAAATATTTTATATATGTACAAGGGGTACACACATATTTCCAGGGGGTACGTGAAGCATACAAGTTTGAAAACCACTGGTTTAGAGTATAAAGACTCACATATGAATTCTTCATATTGGTTGTTGAGGAATAGTTTAGTTCTAATACTACTTCTTGTGTAATCCCAGCAAAAATATAATTTGGTTTAATATGTTTGTATTTAAAGTGATACTTGAGATTGTGTAGAGTTGAAACAATAAAGACAATTTTAAATGATATAAAGCGCTTAAATATTCGGTTCACAGTAACTTGAGATTTTTATGAAATTTGAAAAGTTATTCAAACATTTCTGTATTCATTCACAACCTCCTAACTAAGTTTCACCCCTTTGCCAAGTGAAATCAATTTATATCATTTGTCAAAGTTTTAAAATATATTAGTCAAGTGCATGAATAATGTGATAAATATCAAAAAAGTAGAATTGAGATTAAATACACCCGAATTTTCGTGGGGGGAAAACGTGGAAACAATTTTGGGAAAGTCTCTCTTAGTATGTCCAGGCTGGATACAAGCCCCAAACAGCCAGTGACTGGCAAACCAGATCAAATGAGTTTGACATCTTAGCTCATGCTCCTAGCAAACTTAACAATAGTACATAA
Source organism: Timema bartmani (assembly GCA_902151455.1). Lineage (NCBI taxonomy): Eukaryota > Metazoa > Arthropoda > Insecta > Phasmatodea > Timematidae > Timema > Timema bartmani. The sequence continues at coordinate 57,383 of CABFWB010001313.1, forward strand.
AAATAATAAAATAACAAGTCTGATCCCTCATAAATTGTGAACTGTAATGATTTGAAATCATTAAATCCCTATTTATAGCTTATACCATATATGTATATATACTTGTTAATCCTGTGCAATATTTTTTACTCCCCAATGACCATAGACACCCCAACAAATTAATATATATTAAGAGGTCAACACTGCAATTTAAAAAACTTACCAAATGTTTGGGTCATGGTAGTCATGTTAATTTTCTTCTTGAATTACCTGAAACATAGAAAAAGTTATATTACTAAACAAAAACGACAACGTAAAAGTGAATATGAAAAGAAAAAGAAACCCGTGCAAATAGGTTAGGGAAAAAAATTTATACTTTAAATTTAATAAAGAGTTATAGAGTGTAATTGCTAGGATAGTATAAATACAGAGGAGGTAGCTCAGTGCTTTCCACATTTGGTGTAGGTTAAGTTCAGAGGATAAAGGGTGGAGGGGAAGTGGAAAGATAAATGTGAAGTAGAGACCATTTTTTAGTGTTGTAAAAAAGCTGTGTTTTATTTTTAGCACATTATTTTATTACACCCAATGCTTGCACTAGAGGAGAGTTTTCTGAGTTTATTCTCTGAAATGGCTACGTTGTTAGTAAATCTCCAAAGGAAACATTATAGAAATCCAAGTAGATGTTTACAAGTTAATATGGCAACACAAGGTAGATTAAGAGTGTTTTAAACACTCTAAATACCCGTGGGGTGTATGGTGCTATGAAGATCTAACAAGTAAATAGAACAGGTTCAAACATATGATTCATACGTAGGAAAGTTTTTGAAATATAGATACATAAAATTCTTTTAGATTAGAACATGAAGACCTTAAGAGAAGATTCCCATAATTTGAGTTCAGGGTGGAGCTTTAAGGTGCTATGAAAGATACAACTAGTTAATGTAATTATTTTTGTAGTTTTGATGATAGAAAACTTTTTTAGGCCAAAATAAATCAATTATTACTTTAGTGGCCACGTGCACTTCATGAAGCAGTAACAAGCTCATTTATTTTTCCTGACAGGCTCTTTATTCATAATAGTTTCTAAATCTTATTTATCTCAGTGTGATTTAAATTGAGAATAAACCATAGATTTTGACATAGTAAATATATATAAACCAAATTGTTCTCTTCTCGGCGATGATTTAGATTTCTTAGTTTTGATATTATATCTTGAGATATTTTTATTATGTATTTTAATAATTTAAGAAATAATTAACTATGTGATTAAACTATATGAAAATATTTCGCTTAGCTAAAATTTGAAAATAATCGAGTGGAGGGAGGGAGATATGGATAACATTGATTTTAATTGAGTGGAGAGAAGTATGGATGGCATTGATTTTAATTGAGTGGAGATAAGTATGGATGACATTGATTTTAATTGGGTGGAGGGAGAAATGGATTACATTGATTTTAATTGAGTGGAGAGAAGTATGGATGGCATTGATTTTAATTGAGTGGAGAGAAGTATGGATGGCATTGATTTTAATTGAGTGGAGAGAAATATGGATGGCATTGATTTTAATTGAGTGGAGGGAGGTATGGATTACATTGATTTTAATTGAGTGGAGGGAAGTATGGATGGCATTGATTTTAATTGAGTGGAGGGAGGTATGGATGGCATTGATTTTAATTGAGTGGAGGGAGGTATGGATGACATTAATTTTAATTGAGTTAAGTCAAAGGTGGATAGCATTGTTTTTAATTAAGTTAAGGGAGATAATTATTTCATTAATTTTAATTAAGTGAAAGGGAGAAGTTAAAAGAGGATGGTAAATTACAGGAAGGGGTAGAGAGTGAGTTAAAGAAGGGATATGTAGTAAGAATTATATTACGTAATACTCTGTTTAAACCCAAAGGGTCAACCATATATACAAGATAAACCTATTATACAACACGTTTAGTCTGAAATTATATTTTGATTAAAATATTAAAATATGTTATTTACTGTAGTGCCTTAATAAGTAGATTTATGAAATTGAAATTTGTATACAAATGTACCACCCACTAATTAATATATTTCAATGCTCAACATAAGTTTTACATGACTGGTTGAATATAATTTGCAAGAATTAGTTCAAACTTGCTTCCCCCTTACGTATATTTTTTGAGTTAAACACATTTTATTTTTGGTACACCAAAATTACAGTAAATCAATTGAAATTATTTTTTTGTTTATATTAATTTGATAGCTTGATTGCATTAAAAATGTTGAAATAATACATATTTTGTTTCGGCAGGTATGTGTTGTCATTTCTGATTCTTTGACTCACTTTATAGATGGAGAATTAATAGTAAAGTATACAAAAATTTACGTTTACTTTATAATTAAATTGTGATATGAATAAATTATAAAATTCTCAGAAATGTGTGTATTAATAAATTTATGTATTAGTTATTATACCTACTTCAATAAATTATAGTATTTTTGGAAAATTGTATATTTAGTTTGTATCTAAATTATTATGCTTAAAGAAACTTTAATATACTCGAAAAAGTTTGTATTTACTCTGTCTAAACTTTACATGAAAAAATTCTAGTGGTTGTAAATGTGTTAATTGGTTGTTTTTACATATCTTATATTAGAAAATAAAGCGGAGTTCTTTTCCAAGAGACAAATTAAATACTAAAATAAGTTTATTAAGCGTATTTTGAACCTATTTCAAGGTGTTCTTCGAGCTCTTAGCTTAACTAGCTGAAAGCTATTTTCAGCATTCAAGATTTTCTCCACAAAACACAGATAAGGTACGAACACTCGAAAACCGTTCTTTCAAAGAAGGAAATAAGGTTCTCGTTTCCTCAAAACACAAAGAAAACTTTTTTACTAAAAAAAGAAAGAATTAGAGAGAGAAAAAAGACACGTTGATAACGAATTAAGTGATTGATGGAAGTTAAACTAATGGCTACGTTCGTTTAAAATTTGGTACAAGACTGATCTAAAGTACTTTTATTTGTTGTTTTAGCACTGCACCCTTACTGAACATAAGTTTATGTAGGCCTACATGTCAATTAAACGTTAATGTAGAATAAACCATTTTGAAGCAATAATTTCCTTTTGTCTAAATAGATATATTTTTAATAATAAATGTGGGGCAAATTTTTGTTTTATAAAGTGTAAACATTAAATTTATAGTTTTGTTATTTACTATATTTTTAATTTTGACCTTTTAGCTTCATCATATAAATCTAGCTACTAAAGTACTCTCATATATATATATATATATATATATANTATTTTTTTTTTTTAAATATCTAAAGCAATCATGTGAATAATTCATTCTTGTCAGTAGGTAAACACTATTTTTAAATATTTTATTTAAAATAAAAAAGAAATAACCGCAAAAATTTCATATCAAATCAGAATTACCGGTACTCTGCATTTTAATAATAATTTAATTATTTTACAAAAATACCTAGTATTTTAATTAGTAAAGTTATATTTACTAAAAATTATTCCTTAGAGCCTACCTATACATTTTACCAGATAATTTAATATATTAATTACAGAAAATTAAATTTACAAATTTATCTGTAAGTATAGCTAAAAAAAGTTCAGTCAATTAATGAGTTTTATAGCAGTGTTTAATGTGAATAAAATTACATGTAAGTAAAAAATATTCCACCATCAAAGTTCCAAAACGGATAAAATAAAACCGACAAAAATATTAAGAATACTTTATGAATCCGTTATCTATCTTCTTTACATGAAAATGTTAGTGTATTGTATTTATCAGGGATACCTCTCGTTATGTTTACTCAGTTATTGAAGAAATTATGAATTTGGAGACATTATTTTAAACCTCTTAATATAAAAAACATATTTCTTTCTCTGCCAATATTAATGTTCAGAAAGGTATGGTCCCTTAAATATCTATTTTATTTTTGTGTGAGAAGTTAAAAGGAATTAAATCATCATCTCTTTATAAAAATAAGAGTTCAGTATTTCTAACAGATAAAGAAGAATAGGATTCAATTTATTTTATCACCTAGCTTCCAGCCAAATCTTGGGATCACTCGAAAAAAAAACCAAGACTGGGTTTGAAGTTGAAGAAAACAATAAATGAAAGTAAGAAAAATAGCCAGGAAATAAAAATAAAAAGGGGAAAAAACGACTCTGCTTTGGGAACTGTAAGCGACGCCACATGTCCGAAATACCTCCCAGTCGCCATTATTAACAGAATAGTTGATTCGTTTCTCTATAGAATCCCTCCCATCCAAGGAGGAAAGAATTTCCTAGAGGTCGTCCTCAGATTGTTCTCCTGGGGGATGAAAGAATAAGCCAAGCTGGAGAACAGTTGGGTGGGGAAGAAAGGGGTAGGGGGACGGAGTTTTCTAACATACGTTTACAGGGCAATAAGGCATTAAACGACGCCATACTTGATTTATTATTTAGAAAAGTTTTTTACCATCTCACATAAAGAAAAAGTATTGTAATAATGAAAAATTTCGACCTCGAGATTGTGATAGGCTCTTAACGTTTTATGTGTCCCGAACTTTTTTTTAAAAAAAAAGAGGTCAAACAATCCAGCTCATGTCTCCATGTACATATGTCTACCATTATACACAAACCTGGGCTATAATCGAAACGGTTTTTATTGATTTTATTATAATTTGATACTAATATGTTATGTTATATGGTCATACTTTGAAGGAATTATTTTGATTTTAATTCTAGCCCTCAATTTTTTTTAACACCACGTCTTGTTACCTGTTCAGGTAATACATCTATATACTAATAACGCTAATGAGTTAGGGATGGGGAAGGTTGAATTTAGAGGAATAGTACTCGCATTTGCTTGTAGGAAGAGTGGAAAACAATTTTGGAAACTAATCATCAGCACAGCCAACCAAGATTCAAACCCTCATATCCCTGTCATTGTCAGTCCAGTCCAACATGAGAGTCATGCCTTAGATGATTGAGTAGTTTTTCAGGATTTGAAATTTTTCGAAAACAGTTTAAATTATTTTGTTTTATTTGGATATATCTTGGGAGTATTTTCCATGGAAAATAGCACTGTTTTAAGACAAAATAATTTAATGTCAGTATAATATTAAATAATTTTGGTAAATTGAAGATTTATAGAAAATCCCTTTAATGATTTTGTTACGAATGGAACTCTTGGGAATGTTTTACATAATAAATGTATTTATCTACTTCTTTTAACGGAACTAGTGAAGACATTTTTAATGGCATTAGAATATATGTTTGTTTTTCTACAAATATACATATTCTAGTGTAGTTTACTGATAATTGTTTTTTGAAAATTTTTAATTCAAGGGTCAAGAAGTAGATTTTCTATAGTAAGGATGTGTAAGGATAAGGAAGGAAGAGGATTAATGTTGAAGGTAAACGCAAACAGTCTAAGGCGCATACGATAACATTATGTTCTATCTACCTATTTAATTGCTATCCGTGGGTTTAGACGAGTCTGGTTCGAATTGAATTACATTCCTAGTTAGGTGTCATCCATGGGGTGAGAGAAGCCCCTTAAATCTGGGTGTGTAATGTCAGTTGTACTTTTCAATGTTAAGTTGATTTTTAATCCATGTTCGTATATAAGCTTGGTGTCAATAAAGTTTGAAGTTTAAAATCAATTGAGTTTGATAGAAATAATAAATATATACCACTAAAAACAATCCACCTTCTTTGAACACAAGCCATAAACGTGTAATTACCGTACAACTTATGCCCAACATCAATGTTTACATCCATTACTGTTTCCAGCCAATGGTCTGGGTCAGTTTTTTATTCAACCCATATATTTTCCCCTACCGGCTTGCTAGGCCTGTCGTAGCTTCAAATGGCTTATAATCTAACTTAAGACTGAGACAGACGCAACATCCAGCCCCCAGCCGTTAATTCATCACGGTGAATGGGTAACCGTGGGTAAACCCATATTTTCATCAATCCAACATCAATGTTAACCCTGAAAAAAAAATCCCTTTCAAAGTGTCAGTTTTTACTTTCAAAACTATCATATTATTTTATTCACAGGTTGTATTTACACTCCATTTACACTGAAAGATATCAGTCATACCTTGAACGAATACAGTACAGCCCTATCTTGTAAGCCAGTAGTTCTTAAACTGTAGGTCGAGACCCACAGCTGGGTCACTAGCACATTTTTGGTGGGTCACAATTTTTTTTGGAAAAGTGAATAATTCGTAATTATTTGATAATATGATATCTCAAAAAAAATGGGAAAGTGAAAAAATAAGAAAAAATAGGGGAAAAGGCACATAGTTTACAGATACGAGAAAATTAATATTATCATATCCAATTATATATATATATACATATATATGTATATGTATATATATATATATATATGTATATGTATATGTATAAGTTTGTTCTAAATATTAGGCCACGATTCTAAAAAGTTTGGAAACCACTGTAAGCTGTAACGTAGTGTTACCCATCAAGTTACGCTTGCTACCTTTCAAGGTGAACGGAGTGTACATAATAAATTCATCGTCGTTTCCCGCGCCATCTAGAGTCGCTTTAAATCTAGGAGACTCTCTTTCACGGTAGATGGGAGGGAGGGAGGATTTGGTGGTGAAGGGTTGAGCTAGGAGGAGGGTAACTGTCATGTCGGTAACATATCTCTGTCTACTGATTGTATTCACAGTGACTTTATAACCCTCTTATGCAATGGCATATTTACGATAAGAGTGAAGGGGTTTATAGTCGCTCCCGATACTATGTGTGAACCCTCCAAAAGGTGGAATGGCTGCGATATCTTTTACTTTATATGTTCCCTCTACTTTAAAGTGCTAAGATTATTTGCATTTTGGTATAAGTTTTTGCTTTAATTATTATTATTTTATATTAGGCATGTGCAAAGCTTTAAAACTTCGACTTGGCTTGGAAAAAAATTATCCTCAACTTCACACCAAAACAATTCCGACTTCAGCAGTTAAAAAGTCTCATCAACGAAAATATTGAGAGATAAACCACTATGTTTATGACTCAAATTACCGCCATTCTGAGCTCGTATGTAAGTAGTACATTACTAATTATTATCATTCTTATAGAAATATCTGAAATAAATAAATTGAATCAGTGGCGTACCAACGCCTTTAGGGGCCCGGGGCGGGAGGTTCAGCCTCAATTATTAAGCACTCCCCATTTTGTGCCTCTATTATTGGCACCACAAAACCTAGGCTTAATCTTATATCCATAAAAACTATTTGGAAAAACATTTGTGGAAAGAACTAACTATGTAAGTATTAATAAAACTTAAAGGAAAACTAAAATTAAAAACACAGAATTGGTGTTTTTTTTATTATTTCTCAAATATGTTGTTTTTATTTCAATTAAAACTAATGACAACGTGTAGAAAAATGCTTAATTTTTCAACTTAAATCCCTATTATGTCCATGTTATGCTGTATTATAAAACTAGGGAAAACATTATGCCAATCCATGCATAACTTTTTCATGTTTTGCTTGTATTTCAATGAAACATAAAATAATAATAATAATATTCCTTATAGTTATACTAGGTTATTTGATTTATTTCTTATGTTATAAAAAATATATCCAAAGGCATCTTAGAGTTATTGACAATAATCTATGAATATAATAGGTTGAAAAAATGTGTATTTAAGTTTTTTATGAGAATTTTTTAAATTTTAATAAAAATTCGTCTCGTGGGCCCCCCAGGTGGGGGCCTGGGGCGGTCCGCCCCCCACCCCACCTTGGTAAGCCACTGAATTTAATGTTGTGGTAATAACTTGATTTATAAGTTCGGAAAAAAAAAGAGCAATAAAATATTTTCAAAGTGATTTTTAATGCATAAATTTATATAAATAAGCAAATATTCGATTCGAGCTAGCTTCGAGTTGAAAAAGGGGACTTCGAACATGGCAATTATATACTATATTATTTTTATCAATTTGAATTATTAATATGAGTTGCAGTCATTATTTTTAAATTCTCTTTCAGTTTTTTGACCTTTAAAAATCGAAGCCTCTCTGACAGTCATACCAATCTTATTGTATACCGTCAGTGATTGACCTTGTCTTGTGACAATCTTGAACTGATGCAAAATGTCGCCACGTTTTTCTTTCATTTCCCCTGCTCAAGGATTAGTATTCAAGCAGAGGAGCTTGCAACAAGGAAAGAAGGGTCATTAGTAATGAAAAGACATCAACAAATTAATGATGTCACTGAGGGCTGTCCAAGCGAACTCGGCCATCCAGGCGCCTTCTTTCCGCCACTATACAGATCGAATATTTAAAGTGTGGTTGAAAATTTGTTGCCACGTGCTTGGTGATAATTTATTAACTTTTACAAAACGGAGAAAAGTGAGATATAGATCTCTAACAAAATATGTGCAGTACCAGTTCTTTTCTCGCAAACGTGTTTCATTGGCTTGCTAGCAATAGAAGAAGGAACTTGGGCTGTCGTTTTCACAAGTCATTGGTTTGTAAAGCTTGATACCAATGGTAGGAACTTGGGCTGCCCTTTTCGTTGCTTATTGGCTTGTAAGGCTTGATACTAATGGTAGAAACTTCGGCTGCCCTTTTCATGGATCATTGGTTTGTAAGGCTTGATACCAATGGTAGGAACTTCGGCTGCCCTTTTCATGGATCATTGGCTTATAGGGGCTTGATACCAATGGTAGGAACTTGGGCTGCCCTTTTCATGGATCATTGGCTTGTAAGGTTTGATACCAATGGAAGGAACTCAGGTTGCCCGGCTTCTTGGCTCATTGGTAAGTAAGGCTCGCTACCAATGGAAGAGTTTTGGACTGCCCTTCTTATTGTATCTTTGTAAATAAGGCAAACCACCAAGTGAAGGGGCTGGGGCTGCCCATTCTTAAGTTTGCATCTCAATATATTACCTTCTATAAATCACTACTTTGTTTAATTTGATTAAAACGCGGCCGCCAAACCTTCCTGATAATTAACCAATTCATAGAAAAAACTTTGATGAT
>CABFWB010001313.1:66670-101670 GCA_902151455.1 Timema bartmani
ATATCAAGTAACGTTTTGGAAAGTAAAGTAAATTTTGAAGGTGCCTTCCCTCCCTCGCTCGATAAATTTTTAAGGTTTGATCGTAGGGGATGCGAGAAAAGGCCGGTATTTTTGAAGTTTTAACAGCAAAACATTCTTTTTGTCAAAAATAAATGAAATTTTTTTTCAGTAAAAACAGAGAGTTTAATTTTCTTCACATGGTAATATCAACAGTTGTTGAATATCTGTCACGGACATAGTGACATTAGATGAGAAACATTTTAAATGAAGAGAAAAAGTTGTCATTAAATTCCAGGATACCTTTGATAGATATCCAAGAAATGTTGAGGTCACCATGCGAAGAAAATTAAACTATATATTTCTACTGGATAGTTATTGAATTTATTTAAACCAAAAAAAATTTGATATTAAATATGCAAAAACACTGAACTTTTCTCGCGTCCCCTACACTCTAACCTTAAAACATTTGATGGAATTTAATATTTATGCTAAGTCTGTAATAAATGTTACATATATGCACATATATTAATATTTAATTAGTTATAGTGGTAGTAACAGTAGTAGTAATGGTAGTAGTAATAGTAGTAGTATTGAGTTTACAACCTGAAGGTTGGTCCTGATGTGTTTCCTATCTATTTGGAACAGCAAGCGCTTTCAGTTCTTCGCTTGGTTAGTGCCACCAGCACCATCTGGGAGGAGTACCATTTACTAGGGAAGCGTGAGAGTGCAGTATTTTCCCATTGCGTTCCACACTGGATTTCTACGAGTGTACGAGAAAGAGCCTACACATTTAAAAAGGACTAATGTCAACCTATTTGAATTTATCATTTGCTTAGTAATACTTTACTTTACATGCATTACCGGTATTCACCCAATGGCCTGGGTCATTTATTTATTCAAGCCATATAGTTTCCACTACTGACTTGCTAGACCTGTCATAGCTTCATATGCCTTATAATATAGCTAAGACTAGGACAGGCACAATATACAGTCTCTGGGTGGTAATTTATCATTATAAATGGGAAAACCCACATCTCACCAGTGATAAATTTTCGGCCATGCCGGGAATCAAACTTAGGACTCTTAGCTCAGTAGACAGACATACTATCAACTGAGCTAAGGTGTCAGCTGCTTAGTAATACTTTTGTATCAATAAAAAATACTATCAAACGCTTCTAGTAATACTTCTCTGAGTATTGCAGCCCGGTGTAGACATATGGCTGGCTGTTTTTTTATTTGATGTTTTAAATTAGTTTCTATCTCTAAGAAAGACCAATGTCCAATATAGCCAAATGGCTACACATTAAAAAGAGTTTTCAAATTATATTAAAAACTTTTTATAAGCTTTCAATAGATTTTAAAATAAATTCATAAAAACATTTTTTAGAATACACCTTAGCTAATTTGGGCTGAAAGGGGTTGACGTTTTCGTAACACATTGAGAGAACAAAATATATTAATAAAACCATTTATGTTTTTTGTTTCTTGTTTGTGGCAACAAGAGATATTATAGTACATGACATAATAATTTAAAAAGTATTATATTCACCTTTGTGTCTTGTTATAACCGGCAAACAATATAAATAAATGTGTTTTAAAGCTTATAAAAAGGCGAATACAAAATAGTAATTACAAAATAAAACGTTTTTATTTCGTAAACAGATGCGCATGAACACAGCCAAAGACGGTTTGTATGACGTCATCAACCAACTTTGTTTCGGTTAATTCGCCATCTTAATTAATGAAGAGAACGCAGCCATTTAGAAGCTCTCATTTTTAAGTGAACCACAGGCGCCGCTTACACAAAAAAAGAAACATTCAAACGGGTATTTTCATAAGTTCACGATTCAATCATGTAAAATTGGTTAAAAGAAAAAAATAATTAAAAACAAATTGTATGCTGTGAAAATTTTAACTGCCAAAAGTAACAATTATTGATGGATACATGCTAATTTTCCTAGTTTTCACCTCCTATCCTAGCTTAGATAGGGTATACACCAACGTGCCACAACCGATGGCTTTACTTCCCATCCGGAGGGAGTTGTGCTTTGTAAATTGCATCACTTGGTGAAATTCTGTTGACTTTGGCTGGGTTTGAACCCATAAATATTGAGTCGTGAGCTGACTACTTTACGCCATGACCAACGATGTCCTCTAGGTTTTACCATCAATGCAAATGTATAGTACAGCCAATTCTTGACTATCTGCACGAATGGTGAAGAGATTATGATATGGTTATTTAAAAATCAAGGATAATAGACCAATTTTAAATTTTTACGGATTTTTTTAATCCCATAAAAACATAAGACATAATCAATACAACATTTTTCTATTGCCCACCTAAAAGACAACGCCCACAAAGTGTACAGCAAAGACACGTCAATCAACATCGATTAAACTCCAAAACAACACCCATCGTTTTCTTAAAAGCTTTGCGTCTTAATACACTTTCGGGTCACACAAGTATTAAAACTAATGGGGTAGAGGATGTTTAAGTTAAAATAAAGAGAAAATGAACCGGCACATAAGCAAATAATATACAAGCTTAAAAACATATATGTAGTATTTTTCTGTGAAATAAATAAATCACGTGACTGATTCAAACAAATGTTTGCTCTAGTTAATCCAAGATTCTCATTATCACCTCTAAAATATAATATCTAGATATATTTACAACAGTTGAGGAGAGGGTCCCATATCCGATCGTAAATTGAACCAAGGCGTTAATATCGTCTTGTTTGGGTTTTCCAGTGACGGGGAGGCTAAAACACTAATAAAATCTGGGTGCACTAGCGTGGGTTTTCATATACGGTTTCCCACTCTCCCTTCGCGCAAATATGGGTACATTAAATCTAAATTCAACCTGTCCTAATCTATAACACACTATTGTTTTTTTAACACATAACATCTTTGACCAAGAGAGATACAGACTATATAATTCGTTCGCTTTAGTGTGTAGAATTTTAGCCACTCTAGCGGCACAGAGCGTTGCCCAGGGTACACCTATAGAGGTTTTCTACACGTCGTACCCGTAATGAGATGAAGTGATGATAGTTATTATGAAGGTGTGAAGTCATTAATGATATTAAACCTAACTTGAGTATAACCAAACAAACCCTGGTGACCATTGGGATAATTCCCCTTTCGGGAAAATTACCCACGGTATTAGCCTGGAGTCAAACCCGGGAACCCTAGGCTTGTGGCTAATTGCACTCTACCATGGCTCCAGTTAATACATTAGTCCTCTTAGTTCACAGGCGTACAACCCGAAGTAATATGCGGTGCTAAGAAAAATCAATCTCATTTGTTTGTTATCTTGTTTTAGCTTGCTATAACATTTGTGTATTCTAAGATAGATTTGATTGACTACGACTTGATGAATTTTAAAATATTGTGTGGTTTATTAAGTAAGGTGGGTACAGCTTTAAAAAAGTGCAAAATTTTTAAACATAATTTCTAATAATATATAGATCACTTAGATATTTCTTAAATACTAAAATCCTAGCCTTTTTAATTTTTAAGAACCTGTAATGAATTCCTCTAGTCAAATGCTGGATGTTAGTAATTATAATTTAGAGTAAAAGATTAACAGCGTGAGCATCAACTTAGTTTTTTCATATTAATTTATATTTCTGGATTGAAATATATGATTATTTATCGGTCTAATTACTCGAAAGACAATTACTGTATTAGATAACTATTTATGAAAAGCTTAATCCCAAACATAAATTGAAAATTAATATTCTACCAAATTAAAAATCAAATAGAATTAAATGTTGATAAATGAAATGAAATATTTATAGTTAGGCTATTGTTCAGTTTTATATTATATTAATTTATAAACCCTAATAAACCTAATGTAAGCAAAAGTATTTTATGTTCATAATTCCATGAGTATTTCCACAAAATAAATGCACATGACATGCTAACGTCAGTTAATTACGCGTTCTTGTTTTACGTTAGATACGAGAGAAGAAATTAAGTTTCAGTTTAACTTCCATTTTTAAATAATGTCTGTACTGAGGTCGTTAAATAAATAAGACTACTGATATGCTCCCTTTATATACAGTATAGTTGGGGTTTTCACTGTAGCGAGTTTTAAGTGTCTTCTAAAACTTAAGAATGTTGCGGTTTGATGTTACATAAAAAAGATAAGAGTAACAGCCTTTACAGGTTATAAAATTCATAGCCTTCAAACACAGCTCTAATCTTAATATTAGTTTTACTTATAGTGATGTAAATATATATTTAAAAAAAAAGCACTGATAAATTACGCTCCCTCAAACATTTAGTTAACATTTTTTCGGTCAAAACAAATAAAATACTGTTTTGGTAGATACGTTTTGTTTGATTTTCTATACATATAAATCTAATCAGTTCTTGAATATTTGTGACGGGCATTGCATAAATTTACAAAAACTCTTTCTCTGAAGGGTCTGCCTCCTTTAGCGAAAAATTGCTGCACAAACGTTCAGCTATAATGCAATATTTAATATTACGATACGTTATTTCAAAATATGGCTCACGGCAAAATAGAATTTAAAGATTCAAACAGGGTTCCTTTACCTCAACAACCCTATATTTTGAGTTTTATCAATAGAAAAAAAATTGTGAAAATGCGACATTGGCCTATGTTCAAATAATTTTCAAGCATATTTTCAGGGCAATGAGATTAGGCTTGATGAAAAGGGGCTCTAGAATTTCAAATCTTTACAAATGTACAGTACAATATAATTTAAATTGAAAATACTTAAAGCTGAAAAAAATACCACTGACAGATGATTTTTTTCTATCACGTTATAAGCAACAAAGATAGCATTTTTTGAGTAAATTAATCACAATATTTTAATTCTTATTTTATCTTTTTGGGTGATTTTGTCACTCTCCCAACTACACAATCTTCATAGTCGTATTCAAAATACTATTTAAGATCTTCACGATTATAGAATCTCTCGAAAACCATAGGACTTAATGGATTTGAGGAGTTGAGCGTCCTATCTCAAGTTTATATAATTATCCGTATCATCATCTCCTGGGACTTCCAGTTATAGTGCAGTGCGGTGTCAGGAGGCGTCAATAAAAAAAAAACTCGTTGGCTTGATAAAATTATAATTGAACTGGGCGAGGATGAATCATTTTAATATTACCATCAATCCCTCCTACATTTTCCTAACCAACCAGTACGGAATATTTAAATAGAAGGTAAACCACTACTTTTTTTAAAACAATGGTAATTTACTGCTAATGTAACCTCGCTCCCTATTTCATGTTCCAATAGTAAAACAATACTTTCACATGGTAGAATTAAAAATGTATGAAAGCGTTCATAAATAAGAGCATACTTTTTTTAGATTGCAAAAAATGTATTAATAATTAAAAAAGCATCATCTCACTTAATAGATTTTTATTTTTTACAAAACCAAAGGTTTCTCTTTTGTTCTCTACTTTTAACAATAACACTTTCGTTTATTTTTTTATTTGGTGATAGATGATCACGGAACTTGAATATTATATATTTATTTAAATTATAAATCTGAGTTTTGGTTAAGTTCCAAGGCGTAGCTAGTATTTAAATATGGAAAGGGTTCAACTATCGACCAACAAATGTATTTGGTGGCGTAGGCAGATGTAGTGAAGGAGGGTTTGGTAGGTTAAAAGCATGTTTTGGGATATTTCCTTAGAAATGTTCTGTGCATTAGATGCCTTCAGGAGAGGTTTTCATGGTGATTGATGACCAATCCTCCGTTTTGTTTACCGGTGTTTTTTTGACATTCTTTGCCAACGTCGAGTCTTTTAGAAGGGGTAAAGTCAACGATTAGGTTAAGCGCACATTGAGCCGCAGTCATCGCAGGAGACACCACACAGGTTTGTATAAACTGTGTTAATAAATTGTGACGTGCGCATTGAACAGCAGGGTATGCCTGCGTCAAGTTGTGGTTGAAGTACAGTTTACTGCGTGACCTGCCCCTGCTTGTCACATGTTGACTGACTGCTATGTGTCCATTCCTTGTGTTTACGTCATCGTGGCGTTATACATCTACATAGCTGGTTCTTTATTAATTTTTTTTATAATGATGGAACAGATTACTTTTTTTTAGCACTGCGTCCTACTACCCGTTCTGGTTCTACGCCTATATACTAATTATGTTAATGTGCTAGGGATTGTGAAGGCTGAATTTAGAGGAAGTGTGATCAAATTTGCGTGGAGGGATATTGGTAAATCATTTAGGGGAAACCACCCTAAGTAGTAGTGACATGGGTTTAAAACCAATCTCCTTGTCTTCGGTAGTCTAGTCTGTTGCGAAAGTATTGCCTTAGACCATGTGGCCACCGAAAGCGGTTGAGAAGTTTATTGAGGCAGTTCATAGTTAACAAATGTTGATTGATACAAGTAATGTAGATTACACTAAAACAAAATCGAAAGCGTCTAAATGGGACCAAATTGCTGAAGCATTGCGTTTAAAAAAAATATTACTGTATCTAAAAATACGGATGCTAAGTCAAATTCACCCTGAGTATTTCTCTTTTACACGTAATCGCATCTCCAAAGTGATTTATTTTTCTTCCGTCCCACATTGCTCAGCAACATTTGAAAACTTTGCACTTATGCATCAGTATCTGATTAAGAGCTCATGTCCATACGCTGCGAGCTAGCCATTACACACACAAATGTTTCTGCGTCTTATTTCTCTTACAATGTGTGCAACTTCCCCTGTACTGTGCTGTGTTGCGCTACATCCATACTGTGCTGCACTACGTCTTAATGTGCCTCTACATTTCAGAATAATTTAATGTTTTTGATCAATGTAAAAAGAATATAAAGCTAGCGCCATTTAGAGGAATTCGATAATGTCATTACTTACGTCGTTCAGTACACAGCAGTTACATTTTCATACGAACACAGTCAAACATACAATTTTTTTTTAAATTAGTAGAATAATGACGTTAGTTGGGCATAGTGTGGATTTTAAAAAGTATGTATTATTTAAAGTTCAAAAATCCAACCTAATTTTTAACAGCTTAGCGTAGTTAGTACGTATGTGTATAACCCGGTTGGGTAGTAAGAAGAAATGTTTAGAAAAAAAGAATAGATAAATAAAGACCGTGTAGCTAAAGGCCCGTTCATACGATGTAAGCTTACCGGTGTGGACTAACTTGAAATATATAAACACATAAACGTGAGTGCTGTTAACACAAGCTTGCATATGAGCAGTACATTGCGAGTTAAAATAGTGTACACCCGAGTTTTTTCTGGAGAAATTTCTGTATTAGATCATTTTATTAATAACTTTCTATAAAATCTTATAAAAATTAAAGTTTTAAGTATAAAAAGTGTGGATTCTTACTTGGATAGGCAGAGTAAAGATTATAAAATTATCGAAGGCCTTTTTGGTAGATGTAAGAATAGAATATAGTTCAGGGGCGCCCGAGGGGGGGGGGGGCAATTTATTCCCCTGAGATTCCGAGGTTGTATAAATATTAGAACTGGGTTTGTCCCACCCAATAGTGTTCTTAACCAGCGGTCAAACAGTGCCCCTAGGCCCCAGCCAACAAAAAGAGATATAGAATACAACTAATAAACTAATTACCAGCGCCCGCCACCAGACCACCTACTGACTTTAGGGTTGGTAATTTGGCGCATGCGCGAGCAATTCCAACAGCACTCACCATCCAAATCATCAAGGTCAAGTGTCCACCCAATAATTTTGATAAATTTGAAACATTTTTTTTATGTTGTATCTTATTTTCAGGACACAAGGATTGCCTTAAAAAGTGACTTTTGAGATTTCAATTTAATAAACTTTCCCGGTGGGGGAAGCCCCCAGATCCCGCGGTTTGCCCCTTCTCCCCAGAGAAAAATCCTGCGGGCGCCCTTGATCTACTTAAACATATTCCCGCCCTCTACGGCTTATAGAATATGTATTTAAGTTTGTATGTGCAAAAACAAAATTTAAGGCAAGTATTCATCGAGTTTTTATGACAAAATACTTTTTTTGATCAATTAAAATAAAATATTGCTTCAGTAAGATGTCCTAAAAATTGCAACATTTTAGACCTTGGCTCGCATTAGCTTCCATCTAACCTTGAGGAGCTACTAATAATTATTGAATACGTTATTATTAATATAAAGTGAAATCTAGTATTCTTAAGACCACAGCCCTTTAGCGTCTTAAGATCCACAAACTAACGAATCTCCATCTCTGCAAACCACTTTCACGCCATTGTTTTATTATTACTAGCAACCAAATTAAAGGTTAAGTTCAACTTTTGAAGCGAGCTGACTCGCACTTGTCTAGAGATTGTATTGGGTGTTAACAAACTGCGAGTTCTATACGAGTGCTTCACGCGCAATATGGCAAGATGACTATCATTGAGTGATGACAAGATGTAACTTGCATTCGAGTGCTGCGGGTACTCTCTAGCGAGATGTCTCTCATTGACTGATGACAAGATAGAGCTTGCATTCGAGTGCTGCGGGTTCTCTCTAGCGAGATGTCTCTCATTGAGTGATGACAAGATGTAACTTGCATTCGAGTGTTGCGGGTTCTCTCTAGCGAGATGTCTCTCATTGAGTGATGACAAGATGAAACTTGCATTGGAGTGTTGTACGTGCAATATAGCGATTGGATTCACACGAGTCGATTTAAATTTTATCGACGGACCTTAAAGCATTTCACGTTTAATTCTTGAACTAAGGTAATTGTTTATAATAAATAGGCTTATGTCATTTATCTTGATACTATACTTATTACAAATTATCTCGTTGGCTACCCTACGATCTAAATTACAATAAAATCCTAGTCTTCTAAGTTGGTATTTTATCCAGAGAAATGTGCCGTTTATAGCAAGTTGTAAGGTTTTAATTTAATTTATTGATGTACACATTAAAATTAATGATTTAATGTCATGATTCTGTTGTGATTATTATGTCAATATGATAATTAATTTATTAAATAACTATGAGAGCTATATTTTAATAAATTGTGCACATTTGACAGTGAAAGTTTGGCTGTCATTTATGTGTACAGCCCAACTACCCCCCCTGTGCAATGCAATTAACTTAATTAAACGATACAACCCTTGACAATGTATAATTGTTTACAACTTTGTTCATGTGGACGTTGTTAAAATATGTCGTTAATTAAATGGTCTCACTTGACGTGGGAAAATGAATGTCCCATAAAACACAACTTTATACATGCACGAGACAAAACTTTTCAAAATTAAATCAACAATCGAAACTGATTGATTCTCGACACCGTTACTAATTGAGGTATGGTTGACTACATAATATTATTTTCACTAAATTAATATTTTGGAAATAAGGAAAACTTATCTTATCTAAACTTTTATTTTTGTTATATTATGTAGTCTATGGGTGTTTTCTTTATAATTCTTTGAATTTTTTTTTAAAGAATTTTACTTTTATTTTTACATTAGTTATATATAAATATTTATTTAAAAAAAATGTTTTTTTTTTACCACCACGTTTTACTTAATACCAGTTAGGATTATACGCTTGTGTACTAATTACGTTAATGTATTAGGGATGAGGTAGGTTGAATCTAGATGATGTGCACCCACATTCTAATGGCAAGAGAGAAATAGTGGACAAGCATTTAAGAAAACCTACCCTCAGTACAGCCGGCTGTGGCTTGAACCCCAAATATCCCCATCATCGGAAGTCCAGTATTTTACGAGAGAAAGGTTTATACACACAGAATGCTAAGCTAAGTTAAGCTAAGCTATTCTGTCCTATGCTAGGACTTTGTCTGCCAAGCTAAGCTAATCTAAGCTATGGTCCTTCATTTCACTCCAGAATTCAGTGTTGTTTCTTTATTCTCTGCTCCAGTGAAGTTTAGTTATGATGGCGTTCTCCAAAGTGTATTGTTAGAGTTCAGGTTATAGTACTGAGTAAAAAAGGATGCTGCTGTTAGCAGCTGTTTTGGAAGATGAAGAAAATTTAGGAGGTGAAGGTTTGATTTGTTCAATTAACGCTTCCATTTTAATATAAAAACATTTATTAAATATAAAACCTAAATAGAATATCACTTAAATACACGTGAAACAAACTAAAAACAAAACTTCAACATTTATTTAGTTATTTTTACCAAACCAGCACTGCGGAAAAATTTCCCGGCCAGCAATCGTAAGAAAAAAAACATAGAAAGGCATTTCTTAGCTTAGCTTTCTGTGTGAACCAACACATTTAAATACATGGTCCGCTATTTTTCTAAAACGTTAGCAGAGCAAATCATAGCTTAGCTTAGCTTAGCTTACCATTCTGTTTGAATCGGCCTTTACGTCTTAGAAATATAAGCACTATTCACAAATATTATTTCTGCTATAATTATAATAAAAGTCCATAGAGGATATGCCAGGAAGAAAAGCTAGGGTAATGATGACGTACTAACAGCTTTACTAAAAGAGTTAGGTAAATACTGAATTGAAGTATAGCGAAAATTAGTAAACACAGTATGCAACACAGGGGAATGGCCCATAAACTTATTATAAGTGACAAAGATTGTAATATAGATTTCAAATATCACACGTAGCAAAGCTAGTGGCTAGAATACTCACTAAGCGGCTAGAAAAGATGAGAGAGGAAGTAATAGAAGACCAGTTTAGTTTAAGGAAGAAAAAAGGAGCTATATTATATGCCATTGTAGTGCTAAGGATATGATCGGTAAGAGTCCTGGACACAAGGGAAGAGGTATATAGGTGTTTTATCGACTCAATAACTGGTCATTTGACCGGATAGGCTGGAGGAAACGGATTCAAATGTTAAAGGAAATAGGTATTGACCTAAAAGATTAAAAGTTATACTGTATTAATATTATATTTCGAAGTCTGAGGCAGTCCAGTGGTTCTTAACATTTTATTACTCGTGGCCCCTTAAATATCCTAAAATATTTTCACGGCCCCCTAGTTTTTACTAACATATTAATCATTAAGATTTATTCTAAAATAGTGGCTTTATTTTCCTATTATAACAACAAACAAATAAAAAACAGAAATTTGCTTACATAAGTGTATCAAATGGGACCTCTGCTGTTGAACACTTTCCACTTATTTGTCTATTATTGTTTCAATTGTAATCACTTAATGCTATTCACATGTAGGAGTCGATTTGGAGTCGATTTCACTGCTTCGTTTTAATATTTACCATTGTGGAAAATCCCTTTTCACATAAATAAGTAGAAACAATGGGTAGCAAATTTTGAATGGTAATGGGTAATGGGGATTATTTGTACCATCCGTGATTTCTATTATCCGTGCTTACCCTCACCTCCAGTACTCCGGAAAATTGAGAATCTACTGTACTTACATGCTTACGATCATCGAATTATTTCTTCCAACAAAAAAAATTTAAGAACATTGACTTCAGTAATATAAAAATAACATTTTAAATTATTTTTGAGGCTCCCAAAAAACTTTTTACGGTCCCCCAGTTAAGAATTACTGGTCTAAGGGATATCTAAACACATTCGAAATATCTAAATTTCGAATGAACAATTTTTATAAGTATCTACACAGCTGGTATACAATAAATCCAAAACCTCAAAATGTACTACATATAAACACACATTTTATATATGCTATCTAAAACACACATACACAATATATAGTCTACATACATGAAAATAACGGAAAAAAATTTAAACACAAAATATAAAAACTTGAAAAAATTAAGATACGAAAATTGAAGACTTAAATCATTGAGAATGCGCAACGTAAAAGTTTACCCCTTCCATCCTGGGCCACACGTGATTAAATTGTCAATCAGAAATGTTGAAATTCGAACCAACACATTCCCTCTCCTAGGAAACTCGCTCCCCACCGGTTCATAATTCCTCGCTTTCTCTTTTACTATGCGTCAATAACCTGACAGTCTTGGCATATGGAGTGATTACTAAATATCGCTAAGCAATGTTTGAAATACAAAGCCGAACAAATTAACAATTTCTAGGATTCAAGTTATCCAAATATTTCCTTCTAAAATTAAAATTAAATGTTATTTGTCACCATAGATTTAAATAGGAATCTTATGAGAAAACATGGTGGGCTTGAATTATCCAATTTTTCGAATTAACCAATGTCGAATTAGCCAGATTCTACTGCATATAATTTGTACATACAAGAAGCAAATAGTAAATGTCATATTAAATATCGGGGACACCAACATCACGAAGAGAGGGAGTCGAGTAATGAACGGGTGTAGCTTATCTCCATTTATTTTAAAACAGTACGGATAATGAATTACAAAGGAAGCTTTGGAAGTATGTGGAGATTTCAACTTAAGATGAAGTTTGATAAGCACAGTTAAATGCGCAGTTGACTTAATAGCACTGGCGAAGGGAGAAGAAAAGTGTCAAACTATGATGGACAAATTAGTTGCAAGCAGAAGAGAGTAGGGACTGAAAATTTACATCTAAATGACGAAGGTAATGAGGAATCGCTAATCATTGCGGTCTGAAATCATCAGACAGAGGCTGTGGAACATTTCAAATATTTGGCAAGTTTAATTGTGATAGAAGCTCAATGTACACAGAAGATAAAGTCCAAAATAACAATTGTTAAGAGTGCTTTTAATAAGACGATGCTACTATCTGGAAAAATGGACCTGGATACGAGGAAGAAACTGAAGGAGCATCACCATGTATGGAGCTGAGACATGGACCCTCAGGGAGAGAGAATAAACGTTGAGAAAGTTTGAGATGTGATGTTGGAGGAAATTAAGGGGATAGAGTTGAATGATCGGGTGACTAATGAAAATTTACTAATAAGTGTAGATAAACAGAGAATAATTTTTCAGGTAATTCTATGTATAAACACTAAATGGATGGGTCGCTTTGTGAAAATAAATAGCTTATCGAGTGATGTCATAGAAGGCAAGTAGAGGATCAGGAAGAAGACACTGATGGATGACTTCAAACAAGGAAAGAAGATGAAGTGTCCTCATTAAAAAAAATAAGCTGTTGATAAGATATGCTAGAGTACTTAATTTGAACAAGGCAACGGATCTGTTGAAAAACAGAACAACAAATAAATAAACGTTTCTGTTTGTAGGTTTGAAACTACTGACCACCTAATTTTTTTCCTAAATATAATTTTTGTTCAGAATAGTATTTATATCCTGTATTGAATTGAATCAACTATAATTTAAGTTGTATATCGTGTCATTTAATAGTTTGTCATGTTTTATTATATTCAAATTAATATTTTATTTGGAGTGTGTGCAATTTAAATACTAATTTTTGAAATACTATATTTAAACAAAGTATATTAAGTTAGAATCAAATTTATCTCTCATACAAATCCATGTGTGTTAAAGGGTTGTAAGAAAATACTGGCCGCCATTATATATATATATATATATATATATATAATACACATCCTTAAAGTATTTACTTGGTATCTGTATTAATACCCACCCGCACAGATTATTCGTACACCAATACTTAAGGATATGTAAAAATAGAAGAATAAATGTTTAATAAAGCAACTATAATATTAGTTTATAATTGTGTAAAATATACCTGGCTATGAAAACGTAGAGTTAAATTGGTGATATTATTATTAATACTATTTTCAGGATCCAAAAGAACCAAAACATATTTTATCTGGAATTACAGTATTATCAAGAATATTGTTGCCCTGTTGGTTCGGAGAACGGCTCATATCAAAGGTAGGATACATGTTATAATCATACATTTGTTTTTAATAACTTAATTTGTGTTAGATTTTCATTATTTAAAATATTTTGAGATATTTTTAAAATGTTTTTCTTTTGTTTAAGGTTTAGTGTAATCCTTCATATGTTACTAAAACCTTTTGGCAATCGTAAATATTTACTAAACCATTTATCAAGCATATGTTTACTATTATGTTTTAATCTCGATAATGAATTATAATTTAACATAAATCAAATAAACTAAAACAAGGCCTATTAATAAAAAATAATTACTAGAGACTTAATTAAATATATACAAATAATACAAACCTCATTATGTTGAAGTCTTTGAGCATACATCAGACTGCTTACAATTGCTGGTGGTATAGGTGACAAAGGTTTCAAAAGGGTAATTCAGATTATGATATGTCGTGCTCATAAACCTGTCGTTTTGACTGCCGGCAACCTCTATATTCTATCTTTTGAACATTCACACAGGTTTGTTTATTATAATTGCCTGATTAATTACTATTCAATGAAGAGAAAACAACTCTATAGGATGTATTTACAACCATTGATTTACACAAGCAAATAAAAATAAGTTGGTTATTTATTAAATGTAGAGCCCATCTATATTATTATGTTTACAATATTTACAATTACAATAAATTTATATTTACAATATAGTAATTATTACTATAATTTTAATTAATTTTGGGGTTAAGTACTTGGCTACATATCTATTTTTACTAATTATTTGTGTATCTTTCATCTTTGAAATACATTTACCAATTTTAGCCAAAATAAAAACTATTACTAAGCACTATTGAGTGTTGTAAGCTGTACTAAATAATAAAAATATTTTTATTTTCATAACAGAACCTGGAATTGAGGTTTTTCCCCTTAATATCCTTAATTATTCGTGTGCTGATAAAATGGATGGGTACTATGAACACACTTTTAGGATATTATTTTAATGGCAGGTAATCTTTTCTCATAGAACTATAAAATATTTAGACTTGCATGGGAGATAAAATTGATTTTAACCTAAATATACCTTGTTAAAATATAATATTTCCAATATTACTATGTAAATCATACGTATTCCAAACAAAATAATAATTGTGCTGTAATAAAACAGTTTTATATGAAAATATATTAAGGTGGGAGAGTTGGAGACGCGAGATAAGAGCATTATTTTTTGCAGTTTTTATATCAAAACATGTTTTCGGTCAAAAGAAATCAAATAAATTTTCCAGTATAAACATAAAACTTAGTTTTATTTACATGATAACCTCAACTTGAATATCTGTCAAGGGTGTCCTGGAATCGAATAACATTTTTTTTCTTTATTTAAAAAAGTTTATCATCTAATTCTTCTATGCTCACGACAAATATTCAACAATTACTGCTGAAATTACCATGTGAAGAAAATTAAACTCTATGTTTCTACTGGAGCAACATTTTATTGATTTAATTTGCTTTGCTATAAAAACTGCAAAAATACTGCCCTTAGCTCGCGTTCCCTACACTCCAACCTTTAATTGTGGGTCTTATTACTTAAAAAATATAATTAATGCATTTCAATAAAAAAAAAAAAATTGATTAGTTGGTCTTATATAAGATGAGAGTTAACACAAAATATATTTTAAAACTTTGTACGAACATATGGGCTGTAATTTATTTTTTTGTCAGTTTAAAAAAATAATCCTCACTAAAATTATTTCCATTATTTTGTATTATAAGGACTTTTCCATGAGTATTTTTAGGTATATATATATACATCAACTACATTCACTTCAGGCGTTGATTTCACCCGTTTCTCACATAAACCCCTCCCTTAACACCCACCACATCCTAATGGTTTGGGTGTTGAGGGGGTGGGAAGGGATTTTCGCCTAGGGTACTTGACAGGTTCTGTGATATGTTCCCCTACCATCAGCTTCTCCAACGCACATACACACACACATATATACACATGCACAAACACAAACACACACGGAAGAAAATAACAATTTGTGTGTCACAAACATGAATCTTACTCACACAATCCCATTTTATAGTTCTAAAGCTTCTTTTAAAGCTAATTAAAAAGACTACTACATGTTTATTTAAAAGTAGATTTTGTCCAAATATAAAGTCAAAACCACACTAAACACAAAAGCCGGGTTATTTTATTAATAGCTGAGATAAAGGTAGTATCACACTTATGTTTTGAAAACACTTTGAGAAGCAGTATTTCCTAAACTATGGCACGTAAGGGTACGTGAAAGATTTCATGGGATATGCGACATACCACTGAGTTTTATTAATCATAAAAAAATCATATTATTAAATGTGATACACAAATAAACATAGATTTTGACTTATTAAAAATTTGAAATGGACGTTTAAAGTTAACAAGAGAGCTGCTGTTTATTTCCTTTTGTTTAATGAAAAGCTGTAAGAGGTTATTTTTTTCGGCTTAGGCCCCAAAATAATCTTACGAATGGCAAAAGTTTGGAAAACACTGGTATAAAGGATATATTAGAAAAGGACACATATTTCTATAATGGCGAGCTATTTTTGTAACTACCTTAAACATAACGCAGCCAATGCCTAATCTAAAACTACATTGTAAATTGTATGTAGCTATCATGCAATGCATATACTCTGAGTTAAATCAACACATTTGTTTCAGATTTTGAGAAAAACTTATTCCATCTTCACGCTGATGATGAAAGTGCATTGAGCTGATGATGTTCCTGCTTAGAACACTAATTGGATACATAATTATTAGTAATCAAATATAATTAATCAATATAACTTTTAATATGCATCGATAGTCTAATATAGTTTGTGAATACTTGTTAGCTATTATGCGATAATAATCAAAATATTATTACTCTCATCATCATTATAATTGCCATTATTATAATAGTTATCATTATTACTAACATTATTATTAATTATTATTATTATTATTATTATAATTATAATACCATACCTAGATAAACAATATTGCTTCAATATTTTTGCTCAAAAATAAAAAATCCCAAATTAAAAAACTATTATAAACATAATATTATAAGCCATGCCTTGGTAACAGAATAAATATATAAAAATAAACACATTCAATAGATCAGTCGGCTTATAAAGTTTAACGAGAAGTTAAAACTACTCGTAGAAGAAAACTTATTAGGAATTGTAGGGTAACAAATACATATTTACAACACGTTTTGATGTTTTTTATTAGTAACACTTTTAAAAATTCCTCAAGCAGACATTCTAATGATTGTCTGACAAATGCAGAGCTAGAATTATTATTTCAACCCTTTCAACAATATTTAAATACGATACCAGACAGATCAATTTAGTTCTGGAAAACTAATTTGCCTACTTATATTAATTTTCAATATAGTTCTTATATCTTTTGTCTGTGCATCCCACTTTATATTCGAGTCATACGCACTAAATAATACACAAATAATTGATGGTAGTATATTTTTATTTTTTTAAATAACTATTCACACTACATTAAAACGGTTTAAAGGTCCTATTATGTTATTAGATTTTGTTAGCTATTTGATTATTTCTGTTTAGTTGTGAAAATATGTTTAGCTATTTACTAAAGGAAACTTGTATACTAAAACTATGTAAAGTTTGAACCAACCACATATTTTAATATTAACTACTGTAACTTTTAGCAAAATAATAGTTTGTTACAATTCACCAAAGGATTAGAATAAATAAAAAATTTTCGCTAAATATTATTTTATATCTACGTATTTTATTTAAAATAAAACGGTAAATATAAAATCATGTATACTATCCTAATGAGTAATTGAGATATTTAAACACTTTCCTGATATTTTATAAAATCTCTAAATTTGTCGTTCATTGTATTGAATTATATCAATATATCTCTGAAATATTTAATAATATTGTGGGTAGATAATTTAAGAGGATCTATTTCTCTACTGTAATTTATACATATTTCAGATGTAATCCATCTATGAAGGATGTTGCCTACCTGTGGCGACCCAGTAGGTCAAAATAGGATTTCCCGTGTTAATCAACTTACATTTTATTCGGTGAATTTTAAAGTTATATTGCTGGAAACAGAACAAAATAATTCCTAAATAATTCCAAAAATAGTCCTACAGCGTTACAAAATTATTATTTTTATTTCGAAGTAGTTTTTTTTTGGCAAACGTATTTTTTTTTATAAATCATCTACAAAACAAGATATTTTGCTTATTCTTGATAACGACCAGGATGTAAACTAGAAAAGTCCATGGAAGCATTTGTCTGTCTAGAATAGGAAACGAGAAAAACGTCATTTAAAAAAGCAATCTAATGTTTTCATGGAGTAAATAGTATATTGGCTGTGTAAACTCGTCAGAGGAAGAGGGGAAGTGTTATCAGCAGATAAACAAGAGCTCTCGCAGGGTGAACTGATCATTTTATTTCCTCTCTTTCTATTTCGTATATTGGTGTTTAAGTGTGACAGTGCTTAGGCTGCTGAAGTCCGTCAAGTTAAGATGCAACCCGTTTCGCAAAATAGTTTAGAAATCTCCAAGCAGGGAACGTCGTTAATTTGTTTTGTTTTTTTCTCTACCACATCTTAGTACCCATCTGGGCCTTACGCGATTAATTGTACTAACGTGGTAGAAACTAGGAAGGTAAAATCGGGTTTTACAAAATGGACCCACATTTTGACTAAAGGAAGGGTGGGAAACCATTTATTTAAAATAAAACACCCTCAGTCCAGCAAAGGCTCAAACACCAATTTCACCACCACCGATTAACCAGACTATACAAACCTGACGCTTGGTCCACGTGTCCATCTATGAATGTTCAAACTTGTAAAGACTTACAAACCGGTGTTTATTTAATCGTGTGAACCTCCCGAAAGTGACTGAACGGTAACGGCAATTCCGAAAAAAAAAAAAAGTTACCTCGCCAATAAAAGACATGAAAACGCACTACATAATAATTGTGTTGTTGGTTTTAACTAGTTCTCCAGTTGTGAAGTCTTGCTAACAATGGATGCCTCGTGACCTACATCTTGGTTCATTCTTAACAAAGTTTGTTCTACGAAAACATTGCCCCGTCCATAAGAGAGGGTTCGGGGTTGGTGAGTATCGGGGGTAAGCGGGGTAGGGGGCATGGATCCGGCTCAAGTGCTCGTGTTGAATGGAGAAATATATAAGAATCGTCTACAACGAGTGCTATAAGGAAAGAGGGATGGAGGATCGATGTTTGTCCGTAGTACTCACGACAAGCTAGCCCCCTCAGGGTCGCGCCCCACGGTTAGCGGTTGGTAATCTGATATAAGAGACTGCTATCCGGTGTCTTGACGTGGCTTTTAAACGTGGATAGCCTCATTTCAGAGGACCACAGTTTATTTGAGGGGGGAAAAAAATGACTTAAATGAAAGCTGCCCGTGTATGTTGGTGCGCGGACTAAACGTCAAGATCATCTGGTATGGTTTGCTGGTGACGGGGAGGTAAGGGTATGAATCCCGTCCGGTCTACTGACTTTTCTTATCATTATCATTATCATTATCATTATTATTATTATTATTATTATTATTATTATTATTATTATTATTATTATTATTATTATTATTATTATTATTAGCACCGCGTCTTACTACCCGTTCAGGTTGTACGCACTTACGCTAATGTGTAATGGTAGGGTGATTGTTAGATGAAATGTAGGACCTACAGTTTAACATGGGATCTGAACCACGGTGGAGGCCTGGCATTCCTCACATTCACAAGTTGTGATTAATTTTTTTTTATCGAAAGGATAGTAGGAAGTGATAAAGTTGTTAACTTTCTTTTTTTTTAGCACCGCGTCTTACTACCTCATCAGGTAATAAGCATATGTACTAATTACGCTAGTCAGCTAGGGATGAAGAATAAGCTTGGACTTAGAGGAAATTTACCCACATTTGCGTGGAGGAAGAGTGGAAAACAATTTAGGAAAACCATCTTTAGACCTGATCGGGATTTGAACCACGTTCTCCCTGTCATTGCCAGTCTAGTCTAAGGTTCTCTTAATAATATCATGTTGGGCTATTTATACTCTTTATTTATATTTACATTTGTATTCCATCAATCTTGCAATTGATTTTCTGCATCTCTCCATTTTTTGTCCATCCAGAGCAAAGTTTGTTTTAAATCTTAGTCACTGTTATTGCCAACATTCTCCACTATATTATATATATATATATATATATATATATTATTTAGCAACGCGTCTTACTACCCGTTCGGGTCATACGCTTAAGTACTAATTACGCTAATGGATAAGGAATTGGGAAGGTTGCATTTAGAGGAATTTAACCCTCATTTGCGTGGAGGGAGAGTGGAAAAGCATTGAGGCAAAACCACTCCCAGTTCACCCGACCGAGATTCGAACCTCGATCTCCCCGTCCTCGTCGAGCTCAACACGACTAGCGCTTTAGCCAACGCTTTAGCCAACTAAGCCACCGAGGCGGGTTGAATAAAATTAATTGTCAATTTGAGTTTGGAACCTCTTACCCAAACGACAAATTAATGTACTGGCTTCTGGTAATTGAGTTCAGTTTATAATTAATTATTCTATCAAAAGTCACTAATAGTCGGACACTGCCACTAAAGCGTGATAAAAATCCAATAAACAATTTCAATAAATCAATATACATTTAAATACATTTATTTTTTAAGCTTTGCTATTGAAATATAAAATAAATTTACAAATATTTCTTTGTTGTTTTAATAAATTTTACATTCTGTTCAATTTATATAATTTTTCTGTCTTCTTATTCATTCGCAAACACACCTTTTATGAGGTAAGAGGAAATCTAGTTTAGAATAGTCCTATTGAAGTTTAGAATTATTTGATTAAAATATATTATTTAAATTGAAATATGACACCTAGACACAGGAATCAAACCCGAGAATTTTTAGCTTAGTACGCCAATGCTCTAATAATTAAGCTATCCAAGAATAGTTCGGTGGTCAGGGTAATTCTTTACTCACATTTTAAGGCAGAGTCTGTGATGGACGTGCGTAAATCGTCAGCTGCATATGAGTGATCAATTAAGATAAGGAGATATCAAATAACGCAGTAACATACTCGGAAGGGCCACAAAAAGTACAATGACATATGAACAATCTATTATATTTGTTAATTATTACGGTTATAGCTGCATCTAAATATAATATTCATATATGAGTGGAAAATAACATTGGACATGGAACGAATCCTGGATAGCTCAGTGGTTAAAGCATTGGCGTACTAAGACAAAGGTCCCGAGTTCGATTCCCATGTCCAGGTGTCATTATTCAATTTAAATAATATATAAAGTGCGGCTGCAACCATAATTAGC
Source organism: Timema bartmani (assembly GCA_902151455.1). Classification (NCBI taxonomy): domain Eukaryota; kingdom Metazoa; phylum Arthropoda; class Insecta; order Phasmatodea; family Timematidae; genus Timema; species Timema bartmani. The sequence continues at coordinate 87,709 of CABFWB010001313.1, forward strand.
AACTATAATAGTTTGGATATTTAATCCATCATTAAACTAATTGCTGCTAATTAAATTTAAAGTTCAATGAATTAAACGCACCTCAGTACAATAGGTGCTCCGGCCGCTGTTACCGCCTGGGACAAGAAATATATATGGAATCCCTAATTTACATAGAAACACGATAACGATTGATTTTGTCCTAAACTTGTAATTCCATTAATTTAAGTGCTTTCATGCTAACTATTTGTATAACAGATTAAAGCCCTAATTGGATGTGCCTTAATATTCAATCTATACAACTCAAAACATTATCTGCTCATTCAATAAAATATGTATAGTTTCTTGAAATTAAAGAATAACGCTAATTATTTGTATCAATAATATGATAAATAAACTAGTTGCATTGTATTTCAAATAAGTTCATACAATTTTTATTTAAAAACATCCTTAGTTTAAGTGTCTGGTTAAGTCTGTTTTCTGTTTTTAATCATGAAGCTATAAGTATAATTCATGTCTATTATCCTGATTTTTATTTATATAATTACTGTATATGTATTTTTACTTTCTCCTGACCCTTCAGAAAAAGAAGTTTTATGATCCTAGAAAAAATCAACTCAATATTTTGATAAATGTTGACGTTTCATGACCCCTTGAACTAAAAAATATGCTTTCGCGATGCCATCTGTCTGTCTGTCTGTCTGTCTGTCTGTTTCTTGGTCTAGAGACGAAACTATTTTACCGGTCTAGTTGAAACTTTGTAGCCATGGTTTTCATAAGGTTCTCCAGGGGTTTTTGAAATTAGATATATAATTCTAAAACTAAGAGTATTTTGCTGAAAAAGAGAAAATATATATTTCCTCAAAATCTGCTATAACAATTTTTTTATTAATTTTTTTATCTAGATACTGTTTAACTATACTAATAAATTTAAAATTTATATTCGTCCATGAATATGACTTTCATATTACTATACGTAAATGGAAATTTCCGATGTTGATAATATATCGCACATTATTATAAAGTTAAAGCAAGTTAAGTTCTTTGAAATGTGAAATTAATTGTAATATTCTTTAGTGGACAAAGAAGTTCATCTTTTCTGAACGTTTATGTAACATCGTATTCTATTTCATCTATGGTTTTTGATGGATTGTTTCTGCAAGAATGTATATAATTCCATTTCACAAATATTGTATTGTAGTCGTTGAACAAAAGATCAACATTTTGGCCAAGTCTAGTTTCGTTCTTACACCCTTTGCTAGTGGACATGTAATAATATATTATTCGTAGCTACTTTAATTAATAATATTTTACTCTTGAACGATAATTATAAAACAAAAACCATAAGCTGAAATAGTTAATCATAAATATATAATTTGATTTGTAATTATTTTTAAATATGAAATTAATATTCATTAGGTAATTTAGCTAAGAGAGTTTGAAAACTTGATTTTTTAACGAAGAAAATTTTACTATTCATAATAACTATGATTTTAACTTATATTACATTAAATATCATAGATAATTTAAGCTAATTTTTTTACTACTACGATTATGAAAATATAATATTCTCTTATGTTAAAATTTTAGCAATCAAACATATTCATTTATTTGAACTTTTTAAACTTAAAAATAAGTAGGTTTCTTAGTTATAACTACTATATTTGTTTCATTCCTATATTATTGTATGGATTGTAAATAAATAATTTTACTTAATATATTCGCTGAAAATATATTTTTAGTTTATTATTTAAACGTATGTTTTAATTAATGTTTCATTTTTAAGTATTCCTTAAAACGTCAAATATAATTGATCAACTAAGCTACCCTAAAATTGCTATTTATTTTAATAATAACAATACTTAAAAACCGTCAGTGTCAGTTTTACTGTCTTGAACGCTATTTTAAGCTTAATATATTGCTACACGCATTTGGTATTCAACTTATAAAAATTAAAATTATATTTACTTTTCATAACTTCAAATCTAGAGCAACTAACTTAAAAATATAATAAACTTTTCAGCATGCCAATTACAAATGGTATAGTAAATACAATTTTAATTAAAAACTATGTATGCACAAAATTATGTTATTTTAGTAAGAGTCATAATACAATGAACTAGGATGGAGTGTGAAAATGAGGATTACAGTCTTTGGTTATTTCTAAGTCAGGCTTTAGACTAGATAATTATCCAATCCTGCACAATTATATTCTTTCCTTTGATCGACCGAGCAGACGAAGCTGGCCGTGACGAAATGAACAGTAATGTATGGGATAAAAATATATTTCTCATTGTATTAACTGTTTACTGTACAAATGGCGTTTTCGTAACTCATTGAAAGAAAAAAATATATGAATACTCGTAAAACTGCTATATATTTTTTGTTTTGTGATTGTGGTAACAATATATATTACAGAAAATGAAATAATAAGTCAAAAAGTGTTATATTCCCACCTGTATTTGTTATAACTGGCCACCAAATTAAAGACATTATTTTTATAACTGAAAGAAAGAAACATACAAAATATTAGTTTGAAAATAAAACGTATTTATTTTATAGACAGCAAATGAACACATTGAATACGGTTTGTATGACGTCCTCAACCCCGCTAATTTAGGCTGGTTCGCCTTTTTTTTAATGAAAAGAACGCAACATTCTAGAAGCTCTTAGTTGAAAAGCATTTTTAAGTGAACCACAGAGGTCACTCCACAAAAAAAAACAAAAAAACTTCCAAAATGTAAAAACAGTTAAAAGGAAAAAAAAAAACAGAAAATTGTTTGCTGTGAACGTTTTGTCCACCAAGTAACAACAACTCAACGGATGGTCTTGCATATCATATGTTCTGGAAATGGATACATGGTATCTTTAAATAGCTATCACCTACCATCTTTCCTAGTTGATACCTCCACTATCACCATTAATACCCGCAAATCAGGTCTGAAAGTGTATAGGTGTGATTTGTCTTAAGTGCACCAATTAGGTAAGTGTCTCCCTTCATTTCAAGGAAGTGAAGGTGAACAGTAAAGGGTTCTTTAGCACACCCTTATACCGTAGACGATATGAGGTAAAAGAAACGGTTAGTTTTGTGTCTGCACAATTTGATAAAGTTAAAAATATATTGTTTTGTGATACACGCGCCGGTGTGTGCATGGACTAAACGTCAAACTCTTTTAATCTGATTTGATGGTAAAGGGGTCTTCGGGTTCATAACACGCGTGATTTTACTAAGAGTGAGATTTTTAGCTGGTTTTCCACTCTCCTTTCACGTATATGAGGGAGTATTTCATCTAAAATTTTACCTTCCTCGTGTATAACCAATTAGCTTAATTAAAATGCATACAGCTCATGAAAATTAATATCGTGGTAAATTTTTAGCATAAATTTTGAGCTCAAATCACTTAAAGATACTATAACAAAAACTTTTTTTACTTGATATTTTATACATTTTGGAAAATATTTGCACATACTGTATAATCTAACTAATCTTCATAAATCTTATAAATGATCCAATATTTATATTTTTAGTAATAGTGCATTCATTTGAGTTAAAGTTTAATATCCATGTACAATTAGATTAATTATTTATTTACGAGCTTTAAATGTTTTAATAAATCGTTCGGAAACAATGTTTTATAAATATTATATGTATGTATATGTAGGAATTCAAAATTATCCAATATAATATATAAATGGATGCATTAAAAGAAAGTTTTTAAAATTAATATAAATTCATACGTTAGATAAAATTTGTTTTAGACTACTAGATAAAGAAGTGTATATTTATTTAGAAAGGATTTATAATTTACGTAATATTCAACTTTTAACGTGTATCCATATTTTAAATTATCACTATTCATTATATTTGATTGTCTATAGCATTAGTTAATCAGTTGAAAAGTGAGCTAAAACTCTCTATAAAGAGTTTTTTTTTCCTTTAACATATATCTCCCCGGAATTTGCCTGGGGATTTACTGGATTCAAGATTTTTCAACACATTCAAAATGAAGGAAGATATCTAGACTTGAAAAGGAACTCCTCTATTCAATGGCGCTCTCATGAAGCCCAATAATTAAACTGAAAATACACGAGTTTCTCATTTAGAATTCAAGGATCTACATTTCATTAAATGACTAACAAGCAAGTTTGTTTTCTGTTATATATATATACCTCGTATATCTGAATACGCTAATAGGGGCATTTTGACCCAAGTTTTCTATACAAAAATATATTTCATTGTGTTGTAGTTCCCGTTATGTTTATTTGTATACACTAATTATGATAATGGAATAGGGATGAATACGGTAGGCTTTTAATGAGAAATGTACACGTATTTCCGTACAGGGAGAGTGAGAAACGATTTATTAAAAACCACCCTTAGTACACCCTACAGGGACTAGAACCCTGATCTCCCAGTCTCAGGAAACCTGTTTAACACGAGAGTGATGCGCTAAAATATACAACCACCGACTAGAGTTGCCATCAATTCTTCATATGATTGTTTTAAACATTAAGTCACACAACACTGGTATAAAGATATTTGAATTAATAGGTTATCGGTAAGGAAAGTAAAATTTAGTAAAAGTATATCCGCATTTGCATGTAGAGAGTGGACAATGGATATCCATTTAAAGTAAATCACTCTACCTTCACTCTACCTAATCCTCTCGTTCATCAGAAAACTAGACCCGATATTGACGTCATAAACCGTGTGACCACGAATACGGGATGTAAACTATTTTTAGTTTTGTAAGATCGTTGATGGGAGGGATTTACTCATTGGCTGACCTAGCTGCAAGGTGTGGAAAATTACATAGGAATTAAAGATAAATGAATAAATAAAAATAAGTTGCTAAAACGACACTAAACTAGAGAAGTTTAATAAATATTTATTAATAAAACTTAATAAACAATCCTTAAATTTAACAAAGACAAAGGGCTTGACATAAATGAATGGAACTATTGGAAGGGAAAATATCAAGCTATATTTATTTTTATTTCATTTATTTTATTACAAAATATGGCTGAATATATAAAGTTTATCAAGAGAATTATTTTGCAAATCCTTAAATCCTCCTGGTCCTTAATATTAGTTTGTGTAACATCCACATTGGTGAGTACGAAGACCAAACGTCAAGCTCATATAGTCTGGTTTATCAATAACCTGTAGGCTATGATTCGAATCCGAGCTGGGTAAATGAAGGGTCTTTTTTTTCCTGCCACCACGCAGATGCGGATAGATATGATTTAAATTCTACTTTCCTAATCCCTAACCCGCTAATGTAATTAAGCTCGGATACTCCGGACAGATGGATCAAAAATTAAGTTGGTTTAATACGCTGACGGCTCTTACTCATGCTAAGACTCGTGAAACATAAAAAAAATCTTCAACTAATGAAGTCTTATTTTATTAAAAATTGTATGTACACTCTACTAACATTAAATATGGAACCCTCCAGAGTAAATACGAATGTTCTTAACGCTTAAGGTGGGAGTGTAAAAAACGCGAGTTTTGAGTGGTATTTTTTTAGAGATTTTATAGCTTTTTTTTTGCAAAAGAAATCAAATCATCACTCCCCGCTAAAAACTTTGAGTTTAACGTTCTTCACATGATATCAACTGTTGTTGAGTATTTGTTAAGGGTGTCCAGGAATTTTATGACAACTTTTCCTCTTAAAAAGTTTCTCATCTAATGTCGTTATGTTCATGGCAGATATTCAACAACTGTTTATATCACAATGAGAAGAAAATTAAACTATATGTTTCTACTGGAGTAATAACTATTTATTTTGGCAAAAAAAAATTGCGATTAAAACTGAAAAAAATACTGCCCTTAATTCACGTCCCTTACACTCTCACCTTAATCCTTACAAGCACAGCCCTGATACACCTACTCGTGGCAGAGGCGACTCATGAAATGTCATTGAGGTTTGACAGTACTCTACTAGTACATTTAAATTAAATATGAGGCTTGCTCTTTAAGGTGGGATGGAATGATAAATAAAACATTTCTCCATTGTATAAGTTTAGCTTACTTTCCTGCAAATAGGATTTGAAAATATATCTCATGATATTTTACCAGGACTTTATTCTCTCATTGAAAAAGTTTCTGTTTAAATGACAAAGGTCCAGACGGGTAGTAATACGCAGTGCGGGGGAAAAAATAAAAAAGTAGCCTTATAGCTCAAACGGGTACTAAAACGCGGCGGAAAAATAAATTAATATAATGAGAATTCATATATTAATGAAATTCTAATTTTATTTACAAAAAAATCTGTTAAAATCCAAGATTTACAATGAAAGTTTAAAAAAAAACTATACCCTATATTTATTCTAAGTACCTACAATTAAATGTATAAATACTAAAAAGAGTAAATAAGTTTTAAATTTTATTTTTCTAGGCACCATTGATTACAGTTTGTTTGGACAGCTACACGCTAATATTTTCACGGTTTAATCTTTTTGTAAAAAAATGTGGTGTAAATGAAAATGTTCCCAGTAAGGTAAGTTTAAAAGAATATAATTCTAGTTTTTAATGAGAAGGATTATGCTGTTTTTTTTCCCTCTTGAAGTTTTAATGGTAGCTATTAAAAAGAGTGATAATTAAAGAACCGTGTGTTCGGACGAAGCTACTTCTAGCGAGTTTTAGTAACTAGAATCTCGTTAATGGCAAGGTATAAGATACTGCTTAATTAAAAATAAGAATAAGATTAAATAATTATAGGGAGAAGGCTAATCGTTAAGGCTCTTTTACTCCTTTTATTCGTATTATTATTTTATTTGCACTAAATAATCCTTTTAGTTTACTGTATAGTAGGGGTTAAGTGTAGGAAAAGGCGCTGGCCTTATCTTCGCCCAAATAAAGACGATAAAATTATTTAAATGGCTGAAGTTTAGAGAACCTTAAGGAAGTGAACGTGAGGTAAGATCAATATTTGTTTTCTGTTTTATTTATATACAATAATTCTCCTTGGTTATGTTTAGCCTAATTTCACACAATAATATATTAACGTCAATAATAATTCTTGAATATTTGTCATGAGCCAAGTGGCATTTGAAGATAAATTTTCATAAAGGAGAAAATTAGCCCATTGTCTTCTACGATGCCCGTGACAAAACATTCAAGTACATTTTAAATTAAAATGTGTACAAAATTAAACTGAAAGTATCTACTGAAACAGTTAATTTTTACTTTCTCTCGACACCTTGGAGAGAAAGTATTGTGATCGTAAAAAAAATCTTGAAATTTTGATAAATTTGATGTTTCATGACCCTCTGAGAGCAAAAAAGTTGTTTTCGCAATGTCATTTGTCTGTACCTCGGCCTAAAGCCGAAACTATTTTACCAATTGGACTATTACATGGTATCTGTTGTTTTCATAATGTCACCCCCCTTACCCCCGAGTCATTTGTGGAATTAGACATATAACCATAATATTAAGGGTAGTTTACAGAAAGGCGGAAAGAGGAAAAAATCGATTTTCTCCAAATTCACTCTGACGATTTTGATTAAATTTTATATCTAGACACTGTTTATTATTATAAATAAATGGCACGGAACTCCACACGAACTTTCTCGCTCTATTTTTTTTATAAATGTAGATATTTACTGAAAATTTGTAATATAATATACACTAGCAAACCCGAGAGAAAATTGCTTTAGACATACGTAAAACATTTTTTGACTCATGGTTTTAAATTTCATAATTTTATTTTTAAAGAATTAACGTCTTCATTTGATATATTTGGACCAATAAAAAATATTGATATTGAGTCCCCAAGAGCCAACATTTCGTATTAAAATTTGGATTTCCGATTAAGATTTTAGATATTTTACTAGGGGATGCACATCTTATGTTTATCTCATTGCTATTAAATTTCTCTTTTATAAATTTTGACCAATTAAATAGGTAATTATTGACTATTAATTCTAAAAGGAGATAGATATAATCGTTATAGCTGATTTTGAGTAAATGGAATTTTTCTCTTTTCATCCTTTAGTAAAATGATATTATTTTTAGAGTTAGACAGACACACAGACAGACTGCGTTGCAAAAACCATTTATTAAGGTTCGGGGGTCATGAAACGTCGACATATATCAACATCTTGGGCTAGATTTTTTTGGCGGTCGTAATATTTTACATAAAAGGGTTGGCAAAGTTAAAAGAAAAATATATTTGTGTATAGCTTGAAAACTTTTGGTGTTATAAAAATATATTTCAATTAAAAGATGTTTATTATAAATAGATCCACATGTATGCAATGATAAGTAATTTCATATCTCAATGACTCACGGAAATAAAATTAAAAATCAGAATTAACGCATCAAACCAGAACCCTTAAAGTCATTTTGACAAAAGTTTAAGAGTAGCCATTTGGTTTTTAATATTGATCAAAGCCTGGAAATGAAATCTAATCAAAATCGTTAAAGCAGATTTTGATAAAACCGATTATTTTCTCTTTCCATCCTTAAGGAAACTACCCTTAATTTTAGAGTTGGATACATAATTCAAAAAATTCTTTGGGGTAAATATGTGAAAACCCTTTATACCAAGTTTTAGCCAAATCATTAAAATAGTTTAGGCTCTAGTCCGAGGTACAAACTAACAGACAGATGGACAGACAGAGAGAAGGCATTGTGAAAACTACTTTTATGCTTCTGGGGGTCATGAGACGTCGACATCCATCAAAATCTTGATTTCAATTTTTTTGACGATCATAATACTTGCTCTACCTGTAAGGTAGCGAGAATGTAAAAATATTTATATTGGGCCCCAAGGGTCAACACTTCGTATTAAAATGTCGACTTCCGGTTCAAAATTTTCGACATTTTATTAGGGGTTGCACATCTTATGGTTATTGCATTGATATTAAATTCCTCATTTATAAATTTTGACCAATAAAATAGGTAAATATTGACTAATGAGTCTAAAATGATAGAGAGAGATTATTGTTGTACAAACATTTCTCCTAAGAGGTTGAAAGAAAGAGAACATAACACTTTTTGAGAGACTTAATCATTTATTACTCTATGACATTAGAGAATTATTGCGTTAAAACTTAAGTAGTATCTCTACAAGTAAAGTTCACTAAATTGTATTAATATAATATTATTTGTCAATATCTCAGAAAAAATTGGTTTTATAAGAATTTATTTCATATAAAAGTTTTTTATTTTAAATAGTATTACCACTTTTCAATGAAAAGTTATTTAGTAGCTCAAATAGTTGTGGAGATATGGAAATTTCCGCCTCTGTAAAGTATACTAAATTAATTTTCATGGGAAAATGAAAATAGCCAGCTTATTTATAATCTTAATCGCCTAGTTACGAATTTTAATCAAAATCTTCAGAGCTGATTTTGAGAAAATTGATTTTTTCTCGTTTCGCCCTTTATAAAACTACTCTTAATTTTGGTGTTAAAAAGACACACAGACAGACGGCATTAAAAATACCACTTTTTAGGGTTCGGGGGTATCAGGAGACGTCGACAACCATCAACATTTCAGGTTAGATATTTTTACGGTCACAATACTATAACTTGAGTTCGAAAAGTTAAAGAATATATACATGTATTTACGTATAGCTTTAAAGTATTGGTTTTATAAAAATATATTTCGAATAAAATCTTTATATTTTAGATATATATATATATTTGCAATTATAAGTTAATTCATATCTCAAATAGTTTCGGAGCTATGATAAAAAATTACAATTTACGTCAATTTGTTTAAAATATTTATATATGTTTTGAAATGAAATTTAATCCAAATCGGTAGAGCCAATTTTGAGAAAATCGACTTTTTCTTTTTTTGCCCTTCAGTAAACTACCCTTAATTTTAGAGTTAGATATCCATTTACAAAAACTCCTCGGGGTAACCCTATGAAAACCCTAGATTCCAAGTTTTAGCCCGATCGGTAAAATGGTTTAGGCTCTAGTTGGAGGTACAGACAGACAGGCAGATGGAAATTCAAAAAACTCTTTTTCGGATTCTGGGGGCCATGAAACGTCAATTTTCATAAAAATCTCGATTTTTTATGATCACAATACTTTCTCTACCTGTAAGATAGCGAGAAAGTAAAAAAGATTGTAATTCTCATTTTCTCATGAAAATGAATTTGAGGGTACTTTACAAGAGGGAAATTTTCAAATTTTCATCATTTCTCCGCAACTATTTGAGATAAAAAATAACTTATAATTGTAAAGTTGTGGTACCGGTACTATTAAAGATATACATATTTTATTTAAATATATTTTCATAGAACCAATAGTTTCTGAGCTATACGCAAATATACATACTTTTTAATTCGGGTCTTTGAAAATAAGTTTGATTCTTATGCTCTTTGGTGGACAAAGATGTTTCTCTTTGTTTAATTTTTCTGTAACAGTGTTCCTATTTGCTAGTGCCCTAGAGTAACTATTAAGTAACAGTGTATATTATTTCATTTAGGATCTTTGGTTAAATCTTTCTATAACAATGTAATGAGCTAGTATTTCGTTTCACAAATCTTACTAGTTTTTGGTAAATGTATATTTTAAGATAAAAGCGAGAGAAAGTCCATGCGGCGCACCATACCATGTATTTATTTCAGCCAAAAATGTTTTATTATTATTATTAAAACTATAGGAATACGGACTTAAGTTAATATTCTCTTCCATTCAATCTAGTTTATATCTGGTGGCACGGGGATACAATTTTTATACTAATAAATTTTCATTTTTGCGTTTAATGCATGGTTATCAATGTCTTATTTAAGGGATAAGCAGAAATACCCGACATTGCATTGCGTGGCTACCCCGTGCAAGGCTTTTCTTTGCTTCAAACAGACAAAAAAATATTTCCGATACAGTTTTTAATATATTTATAACAAATATAGTAAAAAAAAAATTAAAACTACAGCTTTATGGTACACAAATTCGTGCACAAGGGCTACTCATTTTAAATTTCAGACTCCTACGCGTGAAAGGAGGATGATAAAACCAAGGGGATAAATTAAAAGTGAAAAAACCTTCTAACGCACCCGGATGATATTATACCCTCGTCTTTGTCAATCCATTCTATTGTGATTTTAAGTACTAATTACGCTAGTGGATTAGGAATTAGGAAGGTTGAATTTAGAGGAAGTGAACCCGAATTTGCGTGGAGGGAGAGTGGAAAACCATTTAGGAAAAAACACCCCCAGTTCACCCTACTGAGATTCGAACCTCGATATACCCGTCCTCGACACGACTAGCGCGTTAGCCAACTACGCCACCGAGGCGGGTTCTTGAAATAGTTGATAAAACTATTGTTTATTAAAAGTTTCATTATTTACATATTTAGATTTATGACTGAAGATACATGACAGTGGATGAATGGTCTAAGGTGTTAGATTTTCTTTGTGCTTGGTCACCGTTGACAAAAGGTCTTAGTTTGAGTCATGGCGAGGTGCGTAAGGGGTGTTTTTGCAAAACGGTTTTATACTTGTGGTTTTATCATATAATTATGTCCAAGTCATTGAAGGAGAATTTCCTCTCTGTTTTACTTTCCTTATTCATACCAGTTATATTAATACGCTAATAACCCTTTTGTTGGATTTAAAAATGTGTATAAGAACCCTAACTTACTTATTATGTTACTCATTAACAAAATTAATCATATAAAATCTCATCATTAGAGCCCGGAGTTTGATGAAATGTGCTACTGTCTTTTGTTTTTGTAAATCATAGACAATGATTATATGTACTGTATATAAATTCTGCTCATGATGACCTGGTTGTGGAAACGTTTACTTACAGGTCATTTATTTGTTATTATTGTGTAGGCCTAATTTTGAATTTTTCGGTCATATTTTCATGTTTTACAGTCATTTTTGGTTATTTTAGATATGTTAGAGTAATGTTTAGGCATATTTGAATGGGTTTGAGAAATTTATGTTGAGTAAGTGAATTTTTAAATAATATCAATATTTTATAGATGCATAAATATTAAAACACATTTTTTAACACATTTATCAGAATGAGAAGATAATGTAAGTATAGAACTTTGTATCCTCATTGCTTGTCTGGTTGTAAAATACACATTCCTGGTGACACTGCTACTAGGCTGGAGGGGGTTGGGTTAAAAGGGGGTAGCTATCACTTCTGAAGAAGGTATTTGTAAATCGTTGCTATATTTGTATGAGATATGTGAGAGATTAATTGCTAGAAATTCTTTTCATTACATATATTTTTAGTTTCCATTTTTAAATTATATATTTTATTTAGTAGTGTGCATTCACTACGAGTTTTTGTCAAAATATCTTAAGCCATATTAAAAAAATGGAATTTTTTTAAGAATATCTAAGTCATTTTATAGGTAAATTTTTGCTCATCTTTAGGTCATCTAAGTCCAAGCCCTGCCCATCACTTGTATCAGAAATATAACTATATATATATATAAACAAGGTTTCAAATTATAGATTTTCCTTAATATTAACAATGTATTTTATTTTTTCACTAGCAACTGATCTATACTTAAAGGTATTACAAATTAAATATTTACATCTAGCACCGCGTCTTACTACCCGTTCGGGTTATACGCTTAAGTACTAATTACTCTAATGGATTAGGAATTGGGAAGGTTGAATTTAGAGGAAGTGAACCCGCATTTGCGTGGAGGGAGAGTGGAAAATCATTTAGGAAAAACCACCCCCAGTTCACCCGACCGAGACTCGAACCTCGATCTCCCCGTCCTCGGCAGTCGAGCTCAACACGACTAGCGCGTTAGCCAACTACGCCACCGAGGCGGGTAATTAAATATTTAACAACGCAAAATAACTAAAGCTTTTTTCTGCTATAAATTGATGTCACTTTAAAAGTTATATTAGTTGGGTATTTTATGGTTGTAAAAAGAGTGTTGGTCTGAAAATATTTATTTTATAAAAATGTATACACATGTTTAAATAAATAGATATCAAACAAAAATTAAATATAATCAAATTTCCTTTCCATCTAAACTGTATTGGTACAATCCGTTATCTTAATAAATCCTGCTTGTTAGTGAGCTGGGGTGGATTAATTATGTTATCTTCAAACATGTGCTCCAATAGAAATACAATCCCTTACATTACGTCTGTTTTGTTGTTACTTCAGCTTTTTTTTTCACACATCCAGCATCAGGCGTTTCGCATTAACGGCTGCGTTTTAACGAGCTCGTAATCCGCTTAGCACGTCGAGTCAGCCGACCGCAGTAAAGCCATTCAAATGAACATTAAAACACACGTGTGTTTACTTTGACCCTGCAATGTGCCACACAGTAGGGCTAGAAGTACTGCCAATGTGTTTTAACTCACGGCGCTATTAAAAAATTAAAGTAACTTAGGTCCCTTATATTGTTCAATGCAATGTGGCACACAAAAATGTTAGAGGAACTGCCAGTGTGTTTTAGCTCACGGCGCTATTAGAAAATTAAAGTAACAAGACTTATAGCCCCTGTGTATTGTTCAATGCAATGTGGCACACAATAATGTTAGAAGAACTGCCAGTGTGTTTTAGCTCACGGCGCTATTAGAAAATTAAAGCATCATGGCTTATAGCCCCTGTGTATTGTTCAATGCAATGTGGCACACAATAATGTTAGAGGAACTGCCACTGTGTTTTAGCTCACGGCGCTACTAGAAAATTAAAGTAACATGACTTATAGCCCCTATGTATTTCTCAATGCAATGTGGCATACAATAATGTTAGAAGAACTGCCAATGTGTTTTAGCTCACGGCGCTACTAGAAAATTAAAGTAACATCACTTAGCCCCTTTATATTGTTCAATGCAATGTGGCACACAATAATGTTAGAGGAACTGCCAGTGTGTTTTTATCTCACGGGGATATTCATAAATAAACATGAAAATATATAAGTTGAAATAGTGACTCTCAAAACTCTTATTAATATTATATATGCGCAGTTGACCGTTTAAATTATTGTTGCTCAACTGTGCACTACATTTGACAATTAACTATAGCAAA
>CABFWB010001313.1:106670-116495 GCA_902151455.1 Timema bartmani
GAGGTGGATTTATGTTTGACTACACAAACACAAAAGAAAAAAATCTCACTAGTTGTAGCTACCTTGTGTATATTTTTTTTGTGATTTGCCATTTTTATTTAACTAGATATGATCAAATCCTTGTGATTATATTTCAGCTGTTCTGTTCCTAGCTATCCATATGCAAAGTAAAATCAAGACATTGACATCTTTCAAAAGTCAAACCGGTACCTAATAGAACTGGCGATGATGATTTCGACAGTCTGGCGTGTTGGGACTTATTGGGAAATCCATTTGGGGGGGTCTATAATCATAAAAAAAAGAAGTTAAGAACTCCTGACTCTAAGGCGTCACCCACGCAATTAACTAGAGTGCCTATGACGGGGGAGATTGAGGTTCAAATTCATGTTGGATGTACTATGGTCTTCCCCCTCCTTCCCAAACGATCTCCAAATCTCCTTCAACTAAAATGTGGTGGACGTGGCTAGTTGCCAGAATAAATGAGACTATACTATTCCCTTCTCCCCCCCACACTCCTTCTCCGATCCTTTTAATCCGTCTGACCTACCACACTCACACTAAGGTCATGAACGATGTTTGTGTATTGTCTTTAATGCTCAAGTTCGTTGTTGAGTGGGTGGAGGCCTGACCTACCATTGTAACAACCCACGAGCTGCCGCGTACAAAGGGACCAGTCAAAGGTTGTCTGTCCTCCCTTGTTAGAGAGCTAGAACCCACTAAATGGATTGTACTCAAATACATTGATAACATTTTTAAAATAATGTATTTATTAATTGAAATTGAATTATGCTATTTAATAATACATTTTGGTAAAAATTGGATTATTTATGTGAGAAAGATAATGGTATTTTTGTCCTACATTCTAATCTCATTCATCAACCAGCCCCGTGGTGTAGTATGCACCTTGCTAAGAGCCTGGGAATCCCGGGTTTAGTTCCCGGCTGGTTCCTTGTGTATTTTTTACCGAAAGGGGAGCTACCCCAACGGTCATCAGGGTTTGGTTAATTAGGCTTAAGCTATTTTCAAGAGTTTCCATTGGTTCCACACCCTCATACTTACTATCATCATCCTCTAATTTCATTGGGACATGGAAAGAGCCTCCACGAAAAGGATGCACGATTAGTACATTCGGGTATCCCCTGGGCAACGGTACATTAGTACTGGTTAATATTTCCACTACTGTGCAACAAATCATGTAGCCTAGACGAGCAATATTATTATCATCATCTCAATTCGTTAATACATTTATTTATTTATTTAATCAAAAAATTAGCTCATCAGTTGTGTCAAGAACATTTTAAATATGTCTAGGATATTTTATCTTTGAAATATGTTTGATGATTATTAATGTTTAATGAAATCAACAAATTGATTTTGTAGAGAGAAAACTATAGAAATATTACCCTGATGAAAGCCGTTTGTACATTACATTATTATTTTAACCAAGCTTCAATAAAATTATATAAGGCTATTAAAAATTAGTTTTTATGAAGAATCAAATAAAAAAAAATTAATTAATGTATAGATAAAACATATTCCTTTCAACAAGTGAAAACCAATTTCATATAAACCTACGTGAAAACTGTCTATGATGAATCCAATTTTATGTTTGTAGTTAATAAATGAGAATAGATCAGTGGCTTAAGAATGACATTAAAACAATAATTTAAATATAATAGTTATACCAGTGTATATGTGTCTCCATCGTAGTGCCCATAACTTAAAGAGACTAAATAAATGAAACGATTACACATGCTGACAAGGCGGGCTCCAAGTTACGGTCTAAGAGAACACGCTTCCTTGGTCTCCGCCTGAGACCGCCACAAGCGCTGTCTCCTAGGACAAAGACTAATAGGATCAGGTATCAACAATATGGCTTCCTTTTCTAACGAAATATCCAATCATCTCTCTGTACAATAATACAACCTTCTGCTCGTATGTTCGCTACCATAATGGAATGAATTGAATGCGCTTGTATTAGGAATGATACCTCTTGGACTTTTGAGAGTCACCCCGAGAGTGCTTTAGGTTAAGATAGTGTGAGGAGGGGGGAGAAGGGCCAATAGACATTGACAGGTACTATTTAAAACGTGTAGTAGCATAAATTACCTTGCAAACAACAAACAAATGCAATACATATTAATTTTGTTTTTATTAAATAAAATAACAAATTAAGATTTTTTTTTCAATGTGTTACAATACTTCTAAGTTTTAAACAAAAATATATTTACACAGTATTTTAATTATTTTTATATTTAATGTTTATAATAATTTATTTATAATCACAGAACATCAATATTTGTTTAATATACATAGATACACTGGTATCACAACGTTGAAAGAGTATATGTATGTACTGTACATTATTTTATTAAATAATTTTTAAATCAATAAAACTTTGTTGGTATTAAATAAATGTGGGGGAATATATATACTAAAAGGTTTTAAAATTTAATTTTGGTAAATGTAATCACATTTAAATCGATACAGGAATAGGGCAGGTAGCAATAAACGATTAGCGTGATTATTAGTATTCTCATTAGCTAATACTTATATTTTCTGTATAAGTATGGACTTTAAATTTAGGGGGAATATGCGGGAATGGTAATGCTCATCTTAGCCAAAAATACTTCCAACTTTCGTGCTCCTTGAATTTCTGATGAAAATTATTTTAAAACGTGACATGTTGACATACTTGAAGGAATATACAGTGTAAATTCCATACACTTGGTTCGATTGCAGCTATTACTTTCTTAGACTCATTAGAAAGTGTATAACACTCATTCATACACAAGTTGAATCAATATGCATGGTTTTAAAAAACTTTAAATTGACATAGTTTCTTTGAAACATTTCTCACATTAATTTATGCAATATTAAAATATGATGTTTAGTTCATCCATGATACAAGTTAATTTTTATTGATTACAGATTAAAAATATGCAATAAGCCATTACTTAACAATAACATTAATGGTACGGTACAACACACAGAATTTCTCCAACTTTTATATTAAAATAGACATTTACTAAAAACTCTTAAGTTTTGTGAAACGAAATAATAGGTCTTTAAATTGTTGTATAAACACCAAAGATCAAAGATGAAAAAATATACACTGTTATTTACTTACTCTATGGAATTAAGAACTATGAAGACTGTTAAAGAAAAATTGAGAAAAGATAAATATTTTTGTTCACCAAAGAGCATTAGAAACAAATTCATTTTCAGTCATGAATTAAAAAGTATGATTATATATTTGCTTATAGCTCAGAAATTTTTTGTTTCATAAAAATATATTTCAGATAAAATATTTTTATCTTTAATAGTACTATAAATTTACAATGGTAAGTTATTTCGTATCTTAAATAGTTGCGGAGAAAGGATGAAAATTAGAAAGTTCCCCCTATGTAAATTACCCTCAAAATAATTTTCATTATAAAATGAGAATTGTCTTCTTACTTATAATGATAAACAATGTCTAGATATAACATTTAACCAAAACCATTAGATCCAGTTTCGATAAAATATTTTTTTTTCTCTTTCTGCCCTTCAGTAAACCACCCTTACATTTAGGGTTGGCTATCTAACTCCAAAAACATCTCGGGGGAACCTTATGAAAATTTCATATAGAATGTTTGAGCCCAATCGGTAAAACAATTTCGGCTATTGCCCAAGGTACAAACAGACAGCATTGCGAAAATAATTTTTTTCGTTTCAAAGGGTCATAAAACGTCGACATTTATCAAAATCTTGAATTAGATTTTTTTGACGATCACAGTTCTTTTTCTCCATGATGTCGACAGAAAGTAAAAA
Source organism: Timema bartmani (assembly GCA_902151455.1). Classification (NCBI taxonomy): domain Eukaryota; kingdom Metazoa; phylum Arthropoda; class Insecta; order Phasmatodea; family Timematidae; genus Timema; species Timema bartmani. The sequence goes on from CABFWB010001313.1 coordinate 110,484, forward strand.
GGGCATATTTGGAGGTTTTTTTTTTAAGAATCTTTACCTAATCCTAAACTTAAAAAGGTGAATCCTGAATTTTAATAATCACTTATTTAATTTTCATTTTAGTTTATTAAATTTTTATTTTTACTTCAAAATATTTTTAGAGAGTCAGTAGCTATTTTAAATTATTACATCGATTTAATTATGACCTGAAAAGTGAAGTCAATGGACCCCTGAAAGTTGATGGCTTTCCTTCAACCACAAATACAATTTTATACATTGATTCTTCATATCTACTATGTATAATAATTTTGGAAATTTAATATTCGCATTTTCTTTACTTGAAAGTTACTTGGAAGTATTGATTTAATAATGTTTTTAAAGCAAACTATCACAATAATCTATTTATGTATATTTGAGCAGAAAAGTTTGGTGTAAGGTTGGATTTTATAGTGAATCATCGTTTGATATTGATTATATTTGATAAGATTAGGACCAAGAGGTTTAAGAAGGTGGTTGTGAAACGCCGTTAGGATTAACTTAAAAGGGCGAGGAATTCATTCACAAAATATAAACTTCCGAATAGCATACGTTGATCGTTTTACCTAACCGGTCCCTTATTGTAGGGGTCAGTACACCTGGCTACGAGCCAAGTGGTCCCAAGTTCAATTCCCAACTGATACCTTGGGTATATTTCCCTTAAGGGGAATTATCCCAACGGTCACCAGGGTTTGGTTAGTAAGGCTTAAGTTAGGTTAAGACTCGCACCGGCTCCCCAACTTCATAATAACTATCATTACATCATCTCATCGTGTGTACGACGTGTAGACAACATCCTATGGTGTACCTTGAGCACCAAAGCGGCTAATAGTCTACACCAGGGATCGCCAAACCGTCGATCATGAGCCACCAGTAGCTCGCGGTGACATTTTCAGTAGCTCGCTCAGAAAAAAAAAAGTGCACATTCCGAAGAAATTTATTGTTGCCTCAAGTTTGAGATATGTGGCCTCTTTTCTATAAGGAAAATTTCAAGTTCTGGTTCGTATTTATCTCCGAGTGGAGGTGTTGTTCTGCTCTACCAACCTTTGTGAATCATCAATCTCAACTGGAGGTATTAAAAAATAACTGTACAATTAGGCTTACAGATGAACATTTTGATAAATGAAATCGAATGGGAGTAAATTCACCACAATTTAAAGAATTGTTTATGAAGATCACTATTATTATTCTCACAAGCTGTGAAAAAATATCTTTGACTATAATTCTCTCAAAGAATGGAATATATTTATGTTTTGTTCTAGTAAAAAGTGAGTTTTAGTACAAAATGTATTAACATTTACAATTTTCAAATCCAAGCCACAGAGTCCACCCCTGATTGATCAAAGGTTTGATGCCAAACCCTCTATATATTTACAATAACAGTCAATACGCGATAATGCAAATTTTCAACCTGGGTAGCTCGCTAAACAGTTTGGCAAATTGAAAGTAGCTCCAAGACTCAATGAGTTTCGTGACCCCTGACCTACACACTACACATGAGGCGACCGAACCTGGATGTCATGTCCCTTCCGGTCATATAATATGACATGTTTTTGTCTTACACATTCATTTGTATTTCGCAAGATAACTTTTAACCGGTTATTAAAAAAGAAAACTCTTACATGACCCAATGTTATAAAAGCTGGTTGGCCAAGCTATATTTTTACGCTATCGTTTTTCGATGGTTTCAAAATAAAGTTTAGGGAGAACGTTCAGCATTATTTCTCATATAATGTCTTGGCATATCCCATGTGTTACATTCTCCATGGTGTCGTCTGGATTCTAAGTGCTCTCCTATCTCAAGCCTGCAGCTTCCATTCTGTTGACGACTGGGAGGCCATTATTCTTCGTGGGGGGGATCTGTTCGCAGCTTCCTTACTTGGAGGCTTTCTCTTCTCTCCAAGGGCCATATGTTATACCTCTAGAAATGGCTGTATCACCTTTCATTCGATGATAAGGTCGTCCTTAGACACCATCGCTAGACAATACATGATAACATGTCGCTAGTGGAATACTTCACAACCTTTTATAAAATAGTGCTCTTCTATGTGAATACTAAATATTAGATACTTATCTTAACTATAGTAATAGGATTATAAAGAAGGTTTTTTTGTTTTAAAGGATAATCAGTATAATGTCAAACTGAGAAGACATTCTATCACCGATCGGATGTATTGAGGGTGGTTTTTTCAAAATATTTTCTCCACTCTTTCCTCCACGCAAATACAGGTACACTTCCTCAAAATGTAACCTTCACCATCCCTAACTCACTATAATTTAAATACGTATAGCCTGAACAGGTGGTAGGACTTGGTACTAATAATAAAATAAAATAAAACTTACCCAGTGCAAATTATAAGTAGTGAGTTCCCCTCCTAATCAACACATATCAAGTAATGGGTGAGGCAGGAGCGAATTGGAGTGGGAGAGAGAGTTGTACAAAGTATTGTGTTCTTAATATAGAGCTAAAGACGAATGTACTGTACATCCCTGAGCGGATATTTATTTAGAAGCTTAAAATATTTTGATATGTAAGAAAAATATTACGCTAAATAATACTTCTAGCAGCAATGTGTGTTCATTCAATATGTGTTACACGTCAGAATGCGCACTGCACGAACTTATCACATATTTTTATCCTTGTATTTATCCTGACATTTTTTAAAATGCTCTTTCTTCTACTTAGCGGGGTGATTCCGGTATTAATTTATTTTCTGTCTGCTTGGATGGCTCAACTTTACTCTACCTTACTCTACCTACAGTAGTATCTCTTTACTTTAACGCATGAGTAGGTTTATAGGCTTTGGCCTGACGCGAAAGTAGTGCTCTTTACCTTATCTTATTTATACATGTGGAGGGAGAAAAAGTATAGTCGGTCCTTCTAAAGGACAGGAATAATGGTGCCTAACATTTTTTTTTCAACGCTAATCAAGGTTTTAACTAAACATTTAATCAATTATTAGCTGAAAAAAAATATGATATAGTTCAAATAATTAAAAATGATCTTGCTAGAGTAATGAGATATTTTAAAAAAATTATCCTTGTTAGTTAATTGGTTATTGGTAAAATAGCGTCGAACTAATTATGTGTTTATTTTATTTTTATAATTATTTGAAACTTTAATAAAACCATTATCTCTATCCAATATGTCCTACAATTAGCGAAAATATACTACAAATATTTTGTCATAGCTAACTCTCTGACCTTTAGGTGGGAGTTTAGGTAAAGTGAGCTAAGGGCAGCGTTTTTGCAGTTTTTATGGCAAAATATTTTATTGGTAAAAATAAATAAAATATTGCTCCAATAGAAACATTGAGTTTAATTTTCTTCACATGGTGATATCAACAGTTGTTGAATATCTGTCATGAGCATAGTGGCATTGAGAATTGAAGAGAGAGAATTATTTGATTTTTTTACTAAAAATTTTGTTTTTATATAAAACAGGCCAAATACTCGTGTTCCCACCTTAAAGGCCGTCGTAATCGTATTCTCAAACCACTTAGAACCTGCCAGTCCACCCCTGTCTTTAAGCCTCAACGACGATGTGGGGTTTGATCCCGGATGATTATTTCAGGTGGAGATATAAGCAAGGTTTGATAATTACATACTTTATTTTAATCCAGATAGTATATAGCCCTTTAGGTTTAGGCTATCAGCTTAGGCTTATTGCGTGCCCCTGTCAACTGACCACTAAAGTGAGTCGTCGTAAAATTTCACAAACTGTAAAAAAAACTCTTTATGACGTCAGCCCACGATCAAGCCATACTAAACCCAGCGGCCACCATCTGTTGGTGAAGGTAGTACCAACTTATTCAGATAGAGGTTCTCATGTAGTCAGCACAGTGAACCCTCCTCAGTTTGTTTAGACCGAAGCTGCTACTTTTTTCATTCATATGGCTCCTCATTTATCGAGTATACCCCGTTCCAGACCCATTACTTCAAATAAAATCTGGAAGCGTCGGGGTTCAAACCCGGGACCTCTATATCTATAGTCAGGAAATCCGACCATTAGACTCTGTGAACTTTCTCAAAATGAGGGAGAGAGCGAGAGAGACTCTCGCACTTAGCCTCATTACTGGCGCTTAATGCCCTGTAAATTTGCGAGCGTGTTTTATTTATGATTGATGCTGTTTTCTCTATTGTTTAAAAATGATTGATTGTGACTTTTTGGTGGGAAACGTTGAACGTTACTTTAGAAACAAGTAGATATTTACAAGCACTAGACTTAAAAACTGACGTACTGTACTTAATACAGGAGTTCAGATACCATTGTAAAGCTATTTATTATAAATAATATATTCTATCACCCAACTTAAAATTTAATTGTTAGTTATTTTCAGAAGACAAATTACAGTATAATATATATTTTTTACTTCAATTATTATAGCCCGTCTAGGCCGTTTCAAATTCAACTTAATTAAATTGAGTGTGTAAGGCTGAGTAGTGTAGAATATGTAGTAAATACATCTACATTTGTGTGGAAAGAAGGTGGGGTACAGTTTAGAAAAAATGTACTCAGTATATCCAACCGAGAATCGTTCTTGACCTTTCCATCAACATTGGTTCATATTAGATAAGCTTTTCATTTATTCGTGTGGTTGATTTTTTTAAAGGTTTACATTTTCGTATATTTAAAATTTAAATAAACTTTGAAAATTATATTTGTCCAAACAGATTCGCATACGCTCATTGTTTCTGGAAAAAACTAAAATTTATTTGAGTTTTGGTTGAGTTTATGGGTGATTTTTAGTTCATGTGAGCCATCCTTGTATCGAAATTACACAAATATCTAAAAGAATTAATATTTTATTGCATTTAAAAAGGACTTTTACTAAGTTCTTTTGCAAAATACCAAAATAAATCATTATTGTTTTACATTGTTTTGTGACTATATTCTTGAGCATACAATCGTAGCTGCCCCCACATAAAACACCTCGGCAAAAAACCTTTATGGCTGACTTTTATTTGAGCAAATAAAAAAAAAGGAACTGTGAGTTCACATTTTACGTCCCCATTCTCTACTTTCGCAGATGTAAAATAAAAACCACCGGCATGGAAATACGGTCATGTATTCCCGCAATACTTTTTCAATCAGTTAAATAACTATTTGAGAATTTAAATAACCATTTGAGAGAGACGGATGGGTAATATTTGTATAAAGTAGTGCCTTTTAGAAATAATTAATATCTAAACCCATTAAATATATATGTTTTTTATAAAGATATAAATAGATAAATAAAAAACGAAAGTCTTCACTCATTGACTCATCTACAGAGTGATCTGAAACCCATAGCCCAAACTGCACACATAACTTGTTTGAACCAAAAATAATACAAAATCCCTATACACTTACATCCGCAAAACTATGCTAATACCATTAAATTGTTTTCAAATTTTCGGCATGTGGCGATGGGAGAGAAAAGCTGTTCAAGCATGCGTGCACAACAATTTGCATAGAAGTTAGATGCCTGGCTCCGCACATGTAATAATAGAAAGCACTTTCTGTGATTTAGGACCGTTAATGATGACCCTCAGAACGTATTCGCATTTCTAGATGGACTGGTGTTATGTTTACTATTAATTGTGATATGATATGCTGCCTTGCTCCAATATATCGAGGTGTGTAGTGGCACGCGCCTATCTCCTATACAACCTGTTGTAAAAGCATGCTTGAACAGTTTTGCTCTCCCAGCGCTGTGCACCAAAACTTAGAACACAATTTAATGATATTAGCATAGTTTTAAGGATGTAAGTTAAAGGGATTTTTTATTACTTTTGGTTCAAACAAGCTATATGAGCAGTTTGGGCTATAAGTTTCCAAACACCCTATATATAAACATACATACATACATATATACACATACATACATATATACACATACATACATACATACACATACATACATACACACACACACATACATACATACATACATACACACATATATACACACATACACACATATATACACACATACACACACATACACACATACA